>VSWD01000014.1:18296933-18368431 GCA_033119305.1 Pinctada imbricata | reverse complement strand
GAAAAGTTATCATTTTTTCAATATAAGTAAGTAAGACGTTTAACATTTGAACTACTTGGTGAGTGTCACTGCTGGTGGACAAGGAACGTTTGTCTGTCCAACGCTTTCGAAAATTTATGTTACCAAAATTCTTGAAATTTCTAAAACATAGGTCCTGTAGCATCATATCCCACCCATCCTGCTACGTCTGTCGGTAAATATTTGACATAATTTTCACATTGATTGGCCATATAACATTATTTAGATTGATGATCACTGACGAGGGATAAGTACCCAAAATGTACATGTCTGGTCCATGCAGAAAATTTATATGTTCTTAAAATGATGAAATCGAATTGAAGAGGTTTAACATTTTATGGTTTTAAAAGTCTTTTGATATCTTTCATTTTCCTGCCAAAGTAGAACAAAAATATGTTTACATGTAATATCTATCAAATCTTACGTTGTACTCTGCGTCCAACTGGCATATTCAACTAGTCTAGTGTTCCAACTAAATACCTTCCCGAAGAAAATTTCAAACCAATGAATTCTGTACCAGACACGTGTTTCGGATATTAAATCTTCAACAGTGATGCTTCCATCCAATGATTTAAAAAAGATCCTGATAATAATCTCAACAGCACTCACAGTAGAGCACCAAATGGAGCATCGACGGACCCCTAGCAAGCTAGAGGTGGGACCAGAAGGAGTAAGGATCCCCTGTTGACTAGTCACATCCGCCGTCGATATTGATGCACGAAAATGAAAACAACATATACAATATATGCACTGTCTGAGGTTATGTCTATATAGAGGTACTATGCCGACCATATCAGGGGAAAATATTCAAAACACTTACTGTCAAACCTCTCGCGGGAAACTTTTTGTACAATTTCCACACGGCAAAGGGCATAAAAGTGACACAAATGAGTTGGGAGAAGATCCTGACGATAACCTCAACAGAACTCACAATAGAGCACCAAATTAAGCATCGACAGACCCCTAGCAAGTTAAAGGTGGGACCAGGTGCCCGGGAGGTATTCAAAATGATTTTTAGATTCAGCCATAAATCATTTTAGTAGCACCCTCTGGTTATATTTTTTTTTATTAAACTAGTGGAATTTGCAGAGAGTGTGCGGATCCAAATTTCCTGTAGGGTCGATTAAGTAGCATATCCGAATAAAATCTATGTTCAAAATAGCAGTCTTAGTCGTACAAATCCTCAGTGAAATGTGTGTATATGATATGAATTTGAATGAATAATTTATTCTCACAACCAATGAAACCAATGAAACCAATATTGATAACTAGGGTATACTTACCATTCCTGGTAAACCTCGATCTTTGTTATTCCGATACTCTTTCAAGAGAAAGGAGGAACAAAGGAAGAAAACCCCACTGAGAACTGTTTTCAAATAATTATTTGATAAAATGTCCGAAATGCTTTTAATACAAGGTATCTTTAAAAGCAAGCCTTATGTAGTTTCTTCATTTTAGGGGAGCATTTTCGATAATGGGTCAAGGATTTCCCTATAGAACACTAAAGGATCAATTTTGTTGAAGGCATCAACTTCGCCTGGATTTGATAAATGCGTATCACATTATGTTTATTGAATTAAAGAAGCATACGAGTATAGTCGCATTTAAACCTGTGTTCTAATCAGCTCTTCGTATGTATTTATTCTTGATACGATTTTATCAACATAAAACATGTGCATGCTGAATTTATCTGTTTTTAATGATGCTATTGAATTTGAAGACGTTAAACATTTATCTACGTTCATTGTACCTGGTTTTTTATCTTTTGGGAAGATGTCCACGGAATCCATTCTTCCAAATTCCGCGTAATCAGACATCCACGGTATAATTTGTCCAGTCTTCTTATCTGCCTTCGTCACCTTGCTAAATATACAATAAATCATCAAATCGTTAAGAGAGCATGATTCAAACAGGGACAAGATTCAATGATGATGTGATAAATTTTCAATAAGAATTCGTTACACTACAACATGATCTTCTCACTATCTTATATTTTAGTTACAATTTGTCTCACAGGGATTAAACTGTCTGTATCAAAAGTCATCGTGAAATGGTTCTAAATATTTCTATTTGAACATTCTATATATGACTTTCATAAAGGACTATATTTTATGGTTAATAAAGTAAAGCGGCCCCCTCTCAGGTGTTCAAGTGATAATTACTGAAGTAATTTCCTTTGATGATAAAATATATGATCCTTTATCACAATAATATTATTTTGTGAAAAATTAAGAACAATTGATATTTCATTATACAATTAAATGACCAACACTTCATTGTTTCTCTTACCGTCTATTCCACGCTGTGTAGTAGATGAAAGGTCCCATTGTTTCTCTTACCGTCTATTCCACGCTATGTAGTAGATGAAAGGTCCCATTGTTTCTATTACCGTCTATTCCATGCTGTGTAGTAGATGAAAGATCCCATTGTTTCTCTTACCGTATATTCCACGCTGTGTAGTAGATGAAAGGTACCATTGTTTCCCTTACCGTCTATTCCACGCTGTGTAGTAGATGAAAGCTCCTCTAACTAGTAGTTTTCTTAAATTTGCTCTATTGTCAACTAGAATCCTCTGCCGATTGCCGCCGAAAAAATCACTCGACTCTATTGTGTCGTCATTAAAGTCACTCCAGTATAGTAAATTTGCTGGAAACAAAAGAGGAAGCAAGACATTTGAAATTTCAAGATCTGTCAACAAGTAAATAAATCAATAATGAAGTCGTTCTTGTGCATGCCAATAGCCGAAAGTATTACAGTTTGAAAGCAGGCTTACGTTGTTGGTCAGATGAAAAGGAAATCTATTTTCGCATTGCCTATTTTGATTAATACCAAGCTTCATTAATAGAATCATGAAACGTCTGCGGGACGAACCGTGTTGTATTCAACATGCTTTGAAATTAATATGTAATGTATTTGATGGATCATGCCATGTCGTGGTTGGGAAGAACTGGTGGTGTTTTTCCAATTTAGAGGATATCTATTTAATTTTGGCTTTGATTTATAAATGTTATTTATCTATTCTTATAAAGGCTCCTTTAAGTTAATTATCATCATTTGCAAAAGGGAATACGAACAAAAAGTTTATACTAACTATCTTTGGATTGAAGCAAATGAGTAAATTATGTAAATTATCACTTCCATATCGGGGGTTCGCTTCTTTTCATATGGTGGAGGTTTTTGTTTGTTTGCTTTGGTTCCTGTTTTGTCCTGATTTTGTTTGCCTTCGGTTTCTGATTTTCTGAATTATCGATTTTGTGCTGTATACAGGCATATGGTTGTTTATTATTATTAAATTATGAGGTATTTCAAATAACATAAATTTCAGTACAAAGGGAAAAAACACATGCTTTGTAAGGATCAGTTCTCTAACAAGACCAACAAACAGCGAAAAGGCATCAATGCTACATTTTCAGAATTATAGAATTATAAAAGAACAGATAAATGGACCTGACAATAGTCCTATGCGAAAACACAGAGCAAATGGGCTCAAAAACAGACAAGGGGCAGATTCAAAGATTAAATACAAACAACAAACGTGATATAAATGCATTATGCAAAAAGACATACATTCATTGTAAATTGAACACACAAACAACAGAGAAAAAGAAAACACCCCCAGTAATATAGAAACAAGTACAGCGATGTAACATTGCAATTGTCAATATTAAAATATATGTTCTATAGTACCAATTTTGTTGTACTAGACACGTGTTTCGGATATTTTAATCCTCGTCAGTAGTACTACATGTCAAACAGTTTAAATACAGCCAAAGTGAATTTTCCTGGCGCCATCTACAAAACAGAGCTTAAATTTCCTCTTGCCAAAATGAGCGGCTCCGCATTTTCTGTAGGGTTTATTCAGAAGCGTATTAAAGTGAAAAAAACGGTCAAAAGTTTTTGGAGGGTAGGTGCAATGATCTTAATTCTAACCTACCTGCGTTTTAGTGCATACAACAACTCAGCTATATATATAGAAGAAAAAAGAGCAAAGGAAATTAGATCAAACGAGGTCAAGTAACAGCCAGACCGAACACAAATACAATGACAGAAATTATTGATCGAAGGATGTATTATACCCTGCCCATATTATTTTAGATATCAAGGTTATCAAGCTACTGGAAGCATGTCTATATAAAAACAAGGTTAGTCACTCGTACCGTTTTGTGCTTTTTGATAAGTATAGTGTTTATATGGACATTTCCAAGGGCATAAGTTTGCAAATGATTTAATGACATGACCAATATAACTGATCTGTATATCCTGGTGTAAAATCTATGTTCCAGAGATGAATTTAATCTGTCATAGTGTTTCTTTACATCGACGGCGGGTGCGGCTAGCCAAACAGGGGATGCTTACTCCTCCCGGGCATCTGATCCCACCTCTAACTTGCTTGGGGTCCGTCGATGATCAATTTGGTACATTATTGTGAGTGTTTTTGAGATTGTCGTCAGGATATTCTTGAACTCTTTAAAAACCTTCAAAAATTTAATATTTCCAAGTTTCAAGGGACATAACTTTGCACATCAATCAAGCGACTTGACAGGCATTTTTGGTGTAAAAGCTACATCCATTGCATCCATGGTACCTGGAAACCAAATGAGGGACGGACGTATGCATACACGGACGTATGAATACACAGACATACGGACGGACAGGTACATAACGATGTACTCTCGCCATGGCCGGGGTATAAAAACAATTGACTAATGCACAATACAAGTTGGTAAAGTGATGCTATATTATGCGAATTTAAAAAAAAGAACTTAAAAGTCGAAGAACACTTGTTAAGATGATAATTGGAAACATAATCTGTTGCCAAAGATGATTACAAAGGTTTTAATTTATTTAATTTCTTTTGTTGCACATATTTTTCAGTTTCCTCCTTAGAAAAATAGTGTCTGAAAAATTCTTAGTTATTAGTGAACCTGTATAATCAATGGCTATCCCTGATGGTGTAATGTCGTCACTAGATATTAGTGTTATTTTGTTTTGACCATCCATTGAAGACCTTCCTATATGTCTTTTTGCCCCGTAATCGGCCCAGAATAACAACCTGTAAAAATAGACATAAGTGATTCATTATTGAACGTTTTCATCATTTTTCTGTTACAAATTCTACTATACCTTCGGTTTACTTGTAGCATCACAGCGTCAGAAGGATATAAACATCAAATAAGTACCTATCATATATTCAGTTTCAAAGTCGAGAAGGCATTTAAAATCATTTAATTTCCATTGTCATTTTCAAGAAACGAAGATTCTGATTGGCTGAAAAATTTTGTTGATACATCGATCAACACAATTGTTCACGAAAGTCTATTTATAGCACTATTTTTAGAACTGGGGGTTCCCTCAAACACGAATGAACTCGTTGCTGAAAATACAATTTGTTGATGTTTGCTTATGATTTCAAGGGTACCATTTCTTTTCTACTTACTCAAAAGTTAACAGTGCATGTAGAATTTGATCAAACTGGTCCCTATTCCAAAGATATAGAGGGACGATCGTTCGCTGTTTGAATCATGGCGGCTGCCATAACTTGTTTTGGCAGACGTATCACTGCAAAACCTTCCGACTTACGAAATATAGCGCGGTGATTGATTGTTTATAGATCCAAGAAAACAGTCTGTTTTCCACAATTAAATGATAAGAAATGAATTATATATTTTTTCTGTTGATGCAGGTATCACCCGAAAAATTGAACAGAAAACTTTGGCATCAACGCGCTACGCGCATTGATGCAGTTTTCTGTCCAATTTTTGGGGTGATACCTGCATCAACAGAAAAAATATATAATTCATTTCTTAAATCATTAAAATGCCAATTCGGATGGTTGCGAAACCTTAAAATGATTCCGAAGTGATTACTTACAATCTTCAGAGATCAGCGATGCGTTACATTTGTGCATTTTCATACATTGGAAATTGTTTATATATCGAATACTTTATATTGCACCATGTTCAACCCAACATAAGGGGGTTCGGTGGAGTGGGACCGCGGGTTCGGTGCGTTTGCATTGTTTTTGCTCTGAGGTTGACTATTTCTTACAATTTTCAAATCTAATATCTATAAAAATCAGAAAAAGGACATGCTCACGGGTTGAGGGAAAGCCTACTCTATCTTCTGATGCTATGTTATGCTAGGAACAAGCTATTGAAGTCGAGAACATTAATGGGCAATGAAGGTACTACCCTGTCAAATCGCATATTTATTAAAAATTCTTTGCTAAAATTGATGTTCTGGTACCTATGAATCATCTGGCAGGCAACAATATACATTGAAATGATATTCAACAACTTTTTATATTCAGAATTTTATGTTGGTCCGGGGGTTCGACGCAAAGTTGGTATGGGGGTTCGACGCATTTTCGTTTATTGAGAAATATGAACTGAATAGACTGATTTACGCTGTTATTTCTCGTTAATATGAATCTCTACACTAACTTATTTCTAATATAAATGAAAATTATCACCTCCCAAAAAGATTGCAACCTTTTTTCATTGTTTTACCATAGTGCCCTTTCTCTTAAAGTATCAATAAGTACGGTAAAATTAATTAAAATAAATATGAAGTAAAATCATATTTTATTGTATTGTAGGCATGCAAAAAACGTTACCACTTTGGCTACCGATGCCAAAACAAATGAAAAATTATCAACCAAATAAGTGGATCTGTTTGTCAAAATCGAAGCCAAACTCAAAGCCGAAGACGTAGACAATAAAACAGAAAAACGAACAAATAAATTTACAACAACGCAAAAACGGATTCGAATTCATACCCCGGGTCACAATTCTCATAATTCAATCTGATTCTACAGAAACGCATTCTTCACCGTTCCATTCGCCTACATTCGAGACAATACAAACTCCTTTGGATAAACTATTCAGATAAAAAGAAGACATCTTTTAAAAAAAATAATTTAAATCTTTTAGCCAATGGTGATCTTCTCGAAAACATATTCCTTCTTCTATTGCTGGAACGATAAGATTTTTTCCTTAGAAAATACTTCAGAATGACAAATATGGATAATGATCATATCCCTGTATACAGCACAAAATCGATAATTCAGAAAATCAGAAACCGAAGGCATACAAAATCAGGATAAAACAGGAACCAAAGCAAATAAACAAAAACCTCCACCACATGAAAAGATATGGGAGTGAGAATAAGTGAAGAATACCTCAAAAGTGCAAAATTCAGATGTTACCAGAACATTATGGAGAATATGTTCCATGGACGTTTTCTGTACTTCATGGGTAGGCCAAGAGAATGTGTCAGATAATGTATGTTTTCACCAACGGAAGTAATTGTCATCTTTGCAGTACATGTACTGGATAGTTTCACATCATTTGATATAATATTTAGTATACGCTCTCAGTAATGACCTTGAACAATTTTTAATTATCAAAGACTTTAACCTTTGATCCCAAAATCAATCAGTAGAGCACTTATTAGATTCCATGTCGCCAGGCGTAAGAAACATTTATTCATGAACTGAAACCATTTATAAAATCAATAGGTCAAATTCTTGATGCAAACGGAACATTCCTGACAACTTCCTTATCAATAGGTGCATTACACTCATTATTGTTTCAGAAGTCATTTTCAATAATCAAAGTCCTATGACCTAGACCTTTTCACCACAAAATCAATAGGACCCCTTCTGTTTTCATTGTAAATATTCCTTGCAAGTTTCATATCAATAGGTGCATTACACACACGGCAATGACTTGAAGTCTTTTTTTCAATAATCAAAGTCCCAGGACCTTGCCCATTTACCTTTTCATCCCAAAATCAATAGGGGCATCTTTGACCCAGGAGAACATTCCTGTCGTTTATCATGTTTATTGATAGATGCAATACATATTCAATTAGGATCTGGAAAGACATTTTAATAATCTGATTCCTATGACTTTGACCTAAAAAATCAAAGGAGCATCCTTGACTAATGATAAGTAAGTGTATGGAGTTTCATTGCGATAACACTTTTATACATATTGAAGTTATGGTCCGGAAACCCCGCTCGCCGAAATTACATCAAATTTAAAACCGAATGTAGGAATTCGGCTAATTACTTTAAGTACATCCTCCTTCCCTTTCTTCATTAAGTATTGTCACTCAAAACGCAAATGTTTGCACAAAATGAAATTGCCCTTAGACCCATGACCTTCAAAATCAAAATGGTTCTTTGCCCTTTAATAGGCAACCTTCATGGTAAATTTTTTCGACAAACATAAGGGAAGCTCGAGTTCCAAATGAACGCTAACATCAACAACATATCAAAGCAGTTATGCGAAAATGGGGATAATAATGTCGGTTCTGAAAGGAGGATAATTATGCTATGTAATATGTGCACAAATCCTTCCACCCTCAGATGAACAGACTGAGGTATCAAGAGAGAAAAAGACAATTTTGTTTATGTCGGCGACACAATTAAAAGTAACACAGTAAAATACAGGGCGGTAGAATCTTATAATTAACATGATGATGAAAAAGACAAGACATACGGAAACAGTCCATGATGTCCTCTGCTCTGTTGGCATGCTTCTAGTTTCTGTTTTTCGTACTTCGTACGACAGTCGTATGTCTAGAAATGATATTAAATATGCAAGCTGAGATTTCAGTCTGTGACGAGCTTGCGAACAAAAAAATCTCGTACGGCAGCCGCGCGAAACCTAGCGATTTAAATCAATAAGTCGATCACAGAGAGCCGTATAGCTGCCGTTCAGTTGATGTGAAAGAGGCTTTAGGCTGTATTGCGCCCACAATGTAAGAAGACGGACAAACAGACAGCGGACGGACAGACAGCGCCATACGATGATCTTAAAATAGGCGTATTAAAATTAAATTACAGAAAAATCAATTCTCAGTCAAGCTTTAAACTAAATGTTTGCCTCTAAATGGGATGACAATAGGCCCCTAGCAACTAGTCTTGAATCTTGCTACCATTCAACAGATACACAAATGTTGAAAGAGTTGTAAGAATGGAATTTATGGATACTAAGCTCATGGGTTTTGAGAAAAAAAATGTTCTATTGTATAATGTAATTTATTCAAAAACATTTAATGGGAAATATACATTTTGATCCAAGTATATAAATATGAAGTTTGACATAGCAATACACTCGCTTCTGATTGACATATGTTTCCAAGGTTGGCGAGAAATTGCTTTTTGAAATCTTGTTTAGACAGTATTACTTACACATGTGCATTGTGCGTTTTAAATGATACGGCACTTCTCTTGCTTAACTTCAAAAGACAGTGCGGACAGGGTTGACGGGAGAGGTTAGAGAGGGAAGGGGTGCCGGATATGGAGGGAAGAGAGCTAAGGGAGATAGATATAGAGGAGGACGGGAGAAGCAGGATGGGAAAAAAGACAATGAATCCTTTTTTTCAAGATATCTTCTTTTAAATCGGAAAGTGTATTCAAAGAATTCGGTATTGTCTCTAATTCAAGCATAAGAAATGGTAAAGAAGGCGTTTATGTAGAGTCAGCGTAGAATGATGAGAATTGTGACCTGGGGAATGAATTCGAATCCGTTTTCGTGTGGTTACTTTTATTGATTTTCTGTTTTATTGTCTATGTCTTCGGCTTTGAGTTTGGCTTCGATTTTTACAAAGAGCTAGTTTGGTGGATCATTTTTTATTTGTTTTGACTTCGATAGCCAAAGTAATAACGTTTTTCGCATACCTACAATATTATATTATTTTACTAAATATACATTTTAGTACGGGAAACGTGCATGTCTGGTCCATGCTGTAAAGGATCCCGGACCTTAAGGAAATGCTATAATAATCGGATTTCTGAATTTTCAAAATTTACTGAAACAATCATGTAAATTGTTTGATCTATGTCTGAACAACAACTTTCATATTCCTTTCTGCGAAGATATAACCCTAAGCGCTTGCAAAATTTACTAAAACACACCCACCCTTCGTGAGCTTTGGTTGAACACTGCAAATAAAACCCAGGTTGTTATGATAAATTTCACTTCAATTAGGTATGGGCGCAAAATAGAATGGCTAATTCAGACAAACTAGTGAAGGATAGATATACGACAAATTCTCCTTCAAAAGGAATTAGGCATTCTTTTTTGCGCCCATGTTGAAATTAGAGAAAAAACAGAGAAAAAATACAGTCCCCAAAGTACCAATTAGCATGTAAAACGCCTTTTACATATATCGATCTATAGATCTGCATTGATTTTTACCTGAGCAAGGGCGGTTAATCCGGATATTTCGGTTACCCCCCTTAACTGTATAGACGTTACATAAATTGTGATGAGATTACAAACGAAATTTTCATAATTGTTCTTACTCATAAAATGTTAAATTTTCTTCTGGTGTAAAAACGGACACTAAATCTTTAAAATCAATCGATATACAGATGATCCAAAAAGGGGCCTTAAGGTCCGGGATCCTTTATCAGGTCTTAAATGATGCTATTGAGTTTGAAGACGTTTAACATTTAATTCATTTTATCATATATACTTTTAGAGAAAGGGTACAGAGTGCAGAGATTCATATTAACGAGAAATTCTACCGTAAATCAGTCTGATAAGTTCAAATTTCTCACGTTCCTTTCCCTTATGCGTCCCTTTCTGTGCTTGGCTGCTTTGCGTTGTTGCATTGGGTGTTTTGGGATTTTGCTGTTGATGCTGGAACCTGGTGTTGTTGGAGATCCCCTCCTTTGTTCTCAATGAACGAAGATGCGTCGAACCCCCATACCAACTTTGCGTCGAACCCCCGGACCAACATCAAATTTTCAATATAAATTGTTCTCTAATTCCTTTATTAAGGACGCAGAAATTGTTCAAAGTTGTTGAATATTATTTCAATGTATATTTTGGCCTGCCAGATGATTAATAGGTACCAGAACATCAATTTTAGCAAAGAAGTTGATTTGACAGGGTAGTACCTTTATTGTCCATGAATGTTCCCGACTTCTATGGCTTGTTCCTTGCATAACATAGTATCAGACGATAGAGTAGGCTTTCCCTCAACCCGTGAGCGCGTCCTTTTTCTGATATTTGCAATATTAAATTTGAAATTGTCAGAAATAGTCATGCTCAGAGAGAAAACAATGCAAACGCACCGAACCCGCGGTCCAACTCCACCGAACCCCATTATGTTGGGTTGAACATGGTGTATTGGCTTCTTCGTTATGTGTTAAACGTTTTCAAATTCAATAGCATCATTTAAGACCAGATGAATTTACTGTATGGACCAGACATGCAAGTTTCGGGATCTAAACCCTCGTCAGCAATCCTTGGTCTAAACAATGTAATATGGCCAAAAAGTGTGAAAATTATTATGTCAAAAAATGTGCCAAAAGACGTAGCAGAATGGGTTGGATATGATGGTACAGATCCCACGTTTTCTAAATTTCAACAAAAAAACCAAAAAATTCAACAAAAAATTTCAAATGCGTTGAAGAGACAGACGATCAACCGAAATTGATCTTGGCTACATGTGCCCTCGGGGACTCTTGGTCCACCAGCAGTGACATGCACTCACCAAGTAGTTCAAATGTTAAACGTCTTCAAATTCAATAGCATCATTTAAGACCAGATAAATTTACAGCATGGACCAGACATGCACGTTTCGGGAACTAGATTATTTATTTAATGTCTGAAGAATATCACCTTCATTCTTATCCCTATATATTTGCTTCTGCATATCAAAACAAAATTCAATTTTGATGAATAGTATGATTTTGTCTTATAGTAGAAATATTGAGACTGTACTTCGTATTTTCTTTATTCTAAAATAAGAAGCAGGTCTCTTTATGTTCCGAACAACACTGTATCAGTAACTGTGGTTTTGATCTTTAGGTTAGTGATCTTTCGGCCATTTTTTGGAATTCTGAGGGGATCAAACTGTGCTTGACATTCTGATATTTTTCTATAAGCGTTAAACATTTATTTATCCAGACCTCTTATCTTCGCAAGAGCACCTCGCATCTCAGTTCAATTATACCTAGAGATACATAGATGACGTGTTTTCCATCACTTATCTGACCTTTTAAGGATCATCTATATGAAATTTTCCACTTTGAACTAGAGATCAAATAAACGATCAAAGGGAAAATATCCACATCATGCTTAGATGTACTTAAAACGGCTAAGGTATTTTTGTTTCTCAGCTATTTTAATAGATCTCCTCGATGTCTTTGTTCCATCATATATTTTTCACGAATTAAAATGCCAATTCTTATTTTTAAATATGATTTTTTATTTTGTTTTTGCCTTTAAATCACTTATCTTAATCAAATTATTCATATTTTTGTCGAATGAATCCTGAGTCAAACAGCAATATTTTCGATTTTTAAAAGAGGTTTTAAAATGGTGGATAATATTCTGTCATAGACCATTTGAACCATCCGACCAAAGATTGTGCTCTATGTCTTCCGAAATGGAAGTAACCGGATGTGACAGTTCTACCGATTTGAAGCGGTGGATGTTGCATGCAAGCAGGAGATGCTTACTCTTCCTGGGCACCTGGTCTCACTCCCATATCGGGAGTTCGCTTCTTTTCATGTGGTGGATGTTTTTGTTTATTTGCTTTGGTTCCTGTTTTATCCTGATTTTGTATGCCTTCGGTTTCTGATTTTCTGAATTATAGATTTTGTGCTGTATACAGGGATATGGTCATTATCCATATTTGTCATCGTAAGACCACACGAAAAGAATCTGCATATCTCAAAGTTTGGCAAACAATCGACAACAATTGTCACCGAAAGGTATTATTGGTTGAAGGAAACGCAATTAATCCGTTGACATTTTTATACAATACTTCTCTTTAATCATCATTTGTTACGAAAGGAAGGAATCTCTAAAAAGACTCAGTTTTAGCATGCTTATAAGAAACTTGAACACACAGAGTAGAAAATGTTTAACGTATTCAAATTCATTAGCATCATTTTAGAGCAGGTAAAACAATAAATAACAATGAACACTCTATATCTACAAATTTTCGCATAACCAGCAGTTATGGATATTACGCAGAATTCTTTTGTATTCGTGCTTTTCCACTTGATAAAGGCCGAGTGGCCGAAAATTTGTGGATATAGAGTGTTTATTGTAATTTATTATAGCGAGCGAAGCTCGCCCTTATGGTAACGCGTATACACTTACCTTAGTGAGAAAATATGCTGAATCAAAGAATGAGAATGTACTACTATGCTTTCAAACACTTTCGTCCCCTCGCAGACAGAGTTACTGCGGAGATGCTGAATATTGCCATTTAATTTTTTTCTCGACTCCGAGTATACGTATATGTTATACTCAATTTTTGTTTACAAGTTAAATTTATTGACATAATTTTTCGTAAAGCAGATTACGAAATAGCATCGACAACTCGTAACCGCAGAATCTCTTTAGGAAAGCCGACATCTTCGTTTGAGTATTTTGTTTACTGTGCTTCTATGACGTCATTGACGTCACCGCGCCAAATTCTTAATGTCACTTTGACGTTGTAAGATTTTCCTTTAATGGACGTATTTTGCTTGACGTAAACGCTACTAAAAAGGTCAATAAACCGGCCAAAGTATTCCCATGAGCGATTTTGTGTTCAATCCGGATGGCTTCACGTTATTAAGTTTCTCAATCCAGAACACTTCTCGGATTTTACGGTAATATTTGGAGGCATCCGAACATTTCTCCAAAATTATGATTTTGATGTCCGATATTAAAGTGGTTTTCTTTATTGAAATGTTATGAAACAGGCTTTGGACGATTGTATCTGACATCGGCGAGATGGGTTTTGGTCTTTTGGGCGATATGCAATGACTTATCTATTTTCATTTAACCGTTTTATAACAAAATTTAAATGGCTTGAAATAAAAAAAATCACATGTAGGAAATATAACCAGGTCTGTTTATAAATCCTTGGTCTGACCAGTTCTAGCTGAGCTCTTTAAACTAGATCGTTGATATAAAGTTTCAAAATCATACACCTTTTGTGTTTGCTCGTATTTTTCTGTAAATTTGACTGGAATCCCCCCTCAACCTAATCTAATATTTGCTGGTCGCCAAAACAGGAACGTACAAAGAACAATATTTTAAGCCCCCCTTAAAATGTTCATCTGCTGGTCTAGACCAATTTTATAAATGCCTCTGTGTTTCTACTCGCCTTATACTGCCTTTTTTTTTTGGCAATCGTTTTGTAAGATAGGATAAACCGTCATAGTCTAAAATCATATTTATTTTCTCTCCGCTCGCACAAAAAGGCTTTGCCTTGATTCATATTATTAAACTTCCCTACGGAGGACACTACTTCATTCGATAAATTTACAGCATTGACCAGACATGCACGTTTCGGACAATAAACCCTCGTCAGTAATTCTCAATCTAAACAATGTAATATGACCACAATCTGTAAAAATTATGTCCTAAATATACCGAAAGACATAGCAAATGGCTGGGATATGATGCAACAGGATCCAGGTTTTAGAAATTTGAGAAAATTGTCCTAACAAATGCACAACCAGAAATGGCGGGATTTCTAATAGGACCCGCACAAGGTTTTAATAACATAAATCATATAGCCTCGAAGCTAATTTGGCCCCGGTTAGTGAGTCAGAGACTAATATCGTTATAGTGTGTATGATAATTGAAATGAAGGCAAGTTTTAAGGTATCATTAGATTCCGTAAGATTTTTGTAAGATTTTCATGGGTTCTATTTTTGGATATGCATATGAAAATAAAACTGGAGGGAGTCACAACGTAGTGGTGATTTCCGGCAAGGGGCTCAGTGTTGGGACTTGTGAAATTCGGTTCTTCGTGGTGTATTGTGGATTTCTCAAAAAAAGACCGGCTAATCCCTAAATAGATTTCATATATCATTTAGACAGATATTGCCTTCAAATCAGCATTATTTTTATTTTAAGGAAATATTTGGAACAATGGTCAAAATGGGACCAAAATCCATCTGAATGACATGTCAAAATTTCACTATGTTCACTTTCACTTTAGCTTTCAGAATTACATTTGTATCGGAAAGGTATATATCATTTAGTACCAATGAAATCTACAGGAAATGATCTCCCTTTTGATATATCACTTTCTATATAAGCCAGTTATATTTAGTCAGTAAATGACGTCAGCTTTTGGGTGTAGAACAATAGTTTTTGAGGTCAAAGATTTATGCTATTGTAACCCAAGATCATACAAGACTCGGTTTCACAACTCAAATCAAAACACAGTTTATGTGAATACACAGAGCAGACAAGTACATGTAGGACAAGAAACACAAAACATCTAATACATTGATATACAGTATGTAACTACATTTAATGCATCTAAAGTGGGTATTATAGATGCAGTGCTCAAATTTGCCGCTACTGGATTGAATATTAAATATTCAAATTAAAATATATAAGCCTGTTTTCTTCATTTCCAGATTGAAAGCTGTTTTGTTTTATGCCTTTCTTTAATTTTTTTTCTGAAAGCAATTCAATTTCCATGTTTCTGAAAGCATTTCGAAGTTGGAAATATTACCCTTTCCCTGGATGGATTGCCAATGACTGTGGCCTCCCTAATCCTGATACAAGGGTTTTGTAAACTTTTGTCTCGGCATGAATAACAGCTATATAACTTTCGTTGGTATCCGTCTTTTTGTTAGCCACCGTTAAGAATATCTGATTGGTTTCTATGTCTATTTCAATATCGCCTGGATATGATGAACCTGGAATAATCATCAAAGAAGGACCAATTAGTTATCAGAAGATAAGGCAAAATCATAAGAATTTCCATCGGAACAGATGCGAACCCCAGATACACAATAATTATTAAACATAGGGTAATCAAAGATAACATAGCTCGCCTATACAGGTTTTTGTCAGAAACCTGGTTAAAGTTTTTAAAAAGTTGATCAAAGTCCAACGTCAAGGTCACTAAGTCAAAGGTCATGGTCTCTAATGAAAGGTCTCGTCACAAGGTATCTTCATGTAAAATATCAAAGCCCTACCCCTTATAGTTCAAGCGATATACCCCATGTTAAAGTTTTGTCTACGGACGACGACAACGACGACGACGCCAAGGGTATGGCATTACCTCTCCGGACTTTTTCGTCCCGGCGAGCTAAAAAGTGGAAAAATAATCAAAAGAACAAGGTAGCAGATTCCATACATTCTACCTAAAAACAACTGTTAGGACCAGAATGTTTTCAATGTCATGCACGGAGTTAATCACTAAACACAAAAAACCCGCTTTGGACAATTTTGTCGGTTGTTGTATGTAAAAGAGAATTGGTCTCGCTCCCATTTCGGGAGTTCATTTTTTTCATGTGGTGAAGGTTTTTGTTTGTGCTTTGGTTCCTGTTTTATCCTGGTTTTGAATGCCCTCGGTTTGAGATTTCAGAGTTATCGGTTTTGTGCTGTATATAGGGTTATGGTCATTATCCATATTTGTCATTTTAAAGGTAGCAATTAAACGATATCACAACCCTTCAAATGAGATTTTTTGTGATATTCATTGACTATTTCATTTCACAAAGTCTGTAGACGTTCCCAAATGTACGAAGTTTTATGAGCTTTCGGCGAAGTGTAGATATGTATACAACGAAAAGCGGAAGAAAGACAATTACTTCAAAATGGAAGTGAATTGTTATGAGTACAATGTATTCGGCAATTGTTAAGAAAATATAGGGTTTTTTTCCTCGCCGAATACAATTTTTTTAGGAGAAATGCTGTTTTAGAGGAAAAAACAAGAATTAGGGAATAACTAGTTTCTGACGTTATGTTTGCGGACGGTAAACGCTGCTTTTTACGGTCGCAAACTGATGTTTGCACCGTAAAATCAGCATTTACCTTCTTTAGGAAATAATTTCTGCTTCTTAGTAGAATGTAAAAGTTGTTTATAGTACTGTATACGTGGAAATTTTCGCTTGGGGGAAATTTTCGCGTTTTTCGTGAATCAAGGACTTCGCGAAAATGCCCCCACGCGAAAATTTGCACGTTTACAGTACTATTAACAACTTTTACATTCTATATATCTCTGTCGCATTCTTACCATGGGAAGGACATTTTTATTGCGAATAATATACCGTAAACGTTGTAATTTTACCATGTAAAGGACATTTTTATAGCGAATAATACCCCACGCGTAACGTCTTAATGTTATATTCGCGAAAATCTCCCCAGTGAAAATTACAACGTTTACGGTATATGTAAAGGAGACATGCTTCACTCTTTGTCGGTGAAATTGTCTTAAGTGTACGCTTTGTGTCTATTTTCTTACAAATGTTATTCCAGAATGCATCTTGAAGAAAATGACTGCAACAGACATGTGTTTTGGATAGTAAATTTGAGCAGATTCCACAACTTATTGTTATGTTTTCAATAGATTTGCTGTTTTTAATTCTAGTAAAAATAATTTGTCATTTGAATAAAACCATTTGCTGCGTTTTACATGTTTAGAGTTCTTTTATCGAGCCAATTAGCGAAGATCCCGACTTGTTTTAAGATATACAGAAAATGAAATTGAAATAGCATAAGCTTCTTTCGGTTCTACTTTTTGAGATACATGTACAATAGTTGCATTGTAAATATAAAGATCCTTGCAATAGTTCAATATGTCCTTGCGAATAAAGACGGCGCCTCTTTATAAAAGTTCCCCGCGAGGGGTTTGACTGTAAGTGTTTTGAATTTACTTCCCTGACATTGTCGCCATAGCACTTTCTATATAGACATAACGTCAGATAGTGCATAGAGTTTTTATATTTTCATTTCCATGCTTCATAAACATCGACGGCGGGTGCGGCTAGCCAACAGGGGATGCTTACTCCTCCCGGGCACCTGGTCCCACCTCTAGCTTGCTAGGGGTCCGTCGATGTTTAATTTTGCGCTCTATTGTGAGTGCTGTTGAGATTATCGTCAGGATCTTCTTTAACTCATTTATAGAGCCATATACAGTGTAACCTACAGCGCATTCAGCACTACTTGACTCAAGGGATTGTTTATTCGATATCACTGCACTTCTACTATTTTTCCTATATTTAAAGCTACTTTATTGATTGGATTCATTAAATCAAAATTCATTATTCAATCTAGATGTAATTAGCCTGATAAGATTATATCCCTATATCCCTGCGAAAGGGTACGTTACTTTGTGAAACTTTTCCCCTAGGTAACTACATGTAGTCTCGAAATGAGGCGGTGACGTCACAGTGACGGTATAATAAAAATGCTTAGGTATACCATTCAGGGAATTCACAAAATTCTGGTCTCTCGACCTTAACCTTGGGAAATAGGTTTTATCTCGTGGAATCAAAATCGTGCGTACTCCCTTATGGTGGCATCAAACATTACCGGACAGCGCGAATGGTCGTTTAACAGATGATAAAATTGCCCTAATCCTTTGTCCGTTGTTCGTCTGTTTGTAAAAACCAGTACTCCAGGCCCAAGCAACTAGTTTTGAACGAATACATACAGTACGAGTACCGGATATCTACCGTTAAAGAAACGGACGTGTAACGAATTTCTCCGTACGAGTAACGGAAAAATGAACGGATAAAACGGTCATGCAACGTATACGAACCGGACTAAACGAAAAATGAACGGACATCCGTTACCCGTCCATAAGCCTCCGGTAGATGTCCGTCACATCTCCGTTTAATACGTTCCAAGTCCGGTAGATGTCTGTTAATGACTCCATTCTACCGGACATCAACGGACACATAACGGACATCAACGGACACCTACCGGAGATGTAACGGCGAGTAAAGAACAAACGGATACCAACGGACACGTAACGCATAAATAACGGACGCCTTAGTCCGTTCTGTCCGTGGACAAGTTTGAGCATGCTCAAACCATACCAACGGACATCGCTAGACGAGTATCGAATAAAACGGTGATGTAACGGACGACTAACAGATGAGAAACGGATGCGAACGGACACCAACAAAATGAAAATTTTGTTATCCGTTATTCGTCCGTTCGACTTATCCGGCAAGGTGTGACTGTGGTATTAATGGTATACTTTTACTTTTTTGAGATGCCCTTCGTGTTTATATGGAACTATTTTCTTTTCTCCATCTGTTTGTCCCTTTGTTTTTTTTCTTCTTTCTTTTCTCGTTTGAAAGTTTTCTTTTACATTTTATTTTTCATATATGTGAATGCGTCTTGATACTGGACGCTCAATTTTGTGCTCTGTTGTGAGTGCTGTTAAGATCATCGCCAGGATCGTCTTTAACTCATTTGTGTCACACATATGCCCTTTGCCGTGGGGACCTCGTAAAAAAGTTCCCCGCGGGGGGTTTGACAGTAAGTGTTTTGCAGTCCATGCATTTTAGATATTGTTTTCATTTCCGTGCGTGAACATCGACGGCGGTTGCGGCTGACCAGGCAGGGGATGCTTGCTCCTCCCGGGCACCTGGTCCCATCTCTACCTTGCTAGGGGTCCGTCGATGCTCTATTTTGCGCTTTATTATGAGTGCTGTTGAGCTGTTGAGATTATCGCCAGGATCTTCTTTAACTCATTATTGGAATCTGATTTCGAGTTTAGTGCTTGACTTTCATTCACTTATCGTCAGTCTTCTAGCTCTTTTAAACGTCGATAATTCTTTAGTTATTATACTAGTTATAAAAGTTATTTAATAAGACCCGTATACATTACTAGAAACATAATACAAAGCAGTAGAACTGTTCTACAAGGAATTAATATTAACAGTACATGACATTATATAAAATAGTGAACGAAAATATAAACGAACTTTTAAGGTTGAAATGAAGTTGAAAGCTCCTTCAGAAATATATACCATATGAAAAAAGACTTTTTCATTTCGATTCAAAAGAAAAAAAATGGCTTTGGATTGCAGATTTCAAATTATTGTTGAAATTGCTGAAAGTTAGAGAAAATAACTTTCACGGAAACTAAAACCAAAATAAGGCATCTGAAATAGAAAAACGACAAACAACTTATCTATAACAGTACATATTTACCTAGTTGAAACATGGTTAAGACGTCTTTTCCATCTTCACTTATTGATTTTAGTGCTCCAGAATATTCAGTCACAAAAATTCTCCTCATGACTGGATGGTATTCAACAGTCAATGGTGTGTCAAGTCCTCTAATCTGCATTGTATTACACAAAAAAAAAACACAAAACTCTATAAAAAATTGCTAAAATAGTAAAAAAGAGGTATTTGAATAATCTTAGCTTAAAAAGGCGAGGAGGATGTTTCACAATATAAAACCTTAATAACTGTCGAAAAGACATAAAAATAAGATGATGGAAAGGAAACAGAGACTGCGAAAAATCCATATGACAACAAGTTAATTCTGAAGGACAGCGCTATGAAATGACTACAGCTAAGTTAAAATAAAAATATGAAATATATGATTTCTGTTGTTTAAAAAGGATGAATAAAGGTCAAATAAATTTGACTCTTAAATCATCACTGATGAAGTTCTTCGGTCGATAGGGGGATAAAATAAAAAACACATCAGATCCCTCTTTCCAGAATAATCAGTGACATTCTGGAATGCGATTGTGTGGCTGTCATAATCACCAAACAAGAAATACTTACCTGATATATACATCAATATGTACATCGAGACAATCACCGAATTTGACAAGTTTTCATGAAGCTGTTCCGACGGTGTTGCATGTAATCGGGAGACGCCTACTCTCCCCGGGCATCTGGGCTCACTTCGGAATGTTGTTCATTCCGAGGTTCGAGGTTACAACAGACTTGCCAATATCATTCACAACACCTTTCTTTCAAAAAATGGTAATAGGAGATACAAATACCTCGTCATGAGGATACTTATTTCGTGAAGGAACACTCTGATTCAAACAAAAAGTATACCGAAGTATACCATATGTGCATGTCTGGTCCATGTTGCCAATTTATCTGTTCTTAAATGATGCTATTCAATTTGAAGACGTTTACATTTACAACGATATCATCCGGATGCTGGAGTTTTTGATTGACAACAATTTTGTGGTGTTTGGAGGAACCGTATTCCAGCAGATAGTCGGAATCCCCATGGGTACCAATTGCGCCCCACTGCTTGCGGACTTTTATATTCATACGAAGCTGACTTCATCCAGAACTTGCCCTCGACTGGACGAAAGCACCTCGCATCTCAGTTCAATTTTACCTTCAGATACATAGACGACGTGTTATCCATCAAAAATCCGAAATTTAAGGACCATCTACATGAAATCTATCTTCATGAACTAGAGATCAAGGAAACAACAGAGAGCGACAGATCTTGGATATACTTCTATCTTACGACGCCAACAGCCATTTGAACACCTCACTGTATGACAAGCTTGACGATTTCGGCTTCCACTTAACTAACTTCCCTTTCATGAGTAGCAACGTGCCGTCTTCTCAGGCTTATGGTGTTACTGTTTCTCAACTGATACGGTAATCCAGGGCATGTTCCAAATATGAAGATTTCATCATTAGAGCCAGACGGCTTGCAAGTAAGCTACTTGTTCAGGGTTATGTTACACAAAGACTGAAATCATCATTGAGGAAGTTCTTCGGTCGCTATGGGGATGTTATAAAAACATATGAGATCCCCCTTTCCAGAATGATCAGTGAAATTCTACTTAGTGATTGAATGGCTGTCATCATCACCAAAAAAAACATACTTACCTGATATATGTACATCAAAATGTACATCGAGACCATTACCGAATTTGACAGGTTTCCATTGAGCTGTTGCGACAGGTGTTGCATGCAATCAGGAGACGCAGACTTTCCCCGGGCACCTGGTCTCACTTCGGAATGTTGTTCATTCCGGGGTTCGCAACCGTTTCGATGGAAATTCTCACGACTTTGTCTAGCCTTCTCGACTTTGAGACTGAATAACGGTTAGGTACTTCGGTGATGTTTATCTGATGTACCGTATGCCGGCTAATTTTCGCGTCTGGTAAATTTGGCGAAAATGACCACAAATAGGTGTGTCTATTTTTCACTGAGTTTTATTATCGCTAATTTATTAGTAAGATCGATGGTTAATATATGTGTCTTTTTTCGCTATGTTTATTTTTCGCGATTTGATGATGCTCGAGAATTTAGCGAAAATTAAACACACGCGAAAAATATCCGATATACGGTTATATATGCAAGTACCACTATGTTCATTGTAATTAACCGTTTAATTTACAAATATGTGGATATTATTATTGCAGAGTAGCGAAGGAATTACTTAAGTTTCAAGTCGCTTTGAAGAAAATCAGTGCACGAACTTTCACAATGCTATTTCGAGCTCCCTTATACAGTGAGTAAATATGGTAATAGGTCAGATATAAGAGAGAGAAAAAAAAAACAAAATCTAAAACAATAACTAACAAACAAACAAAATTAAAGGTGTGAAGAAAGTGAAAAGTGACGAATAAGCACACTTAACGTGTGCTTTGTAAATAAACAATTTTGAAATTACCTTGTCACTAATATGTAAATCGTTGGACATGTGCATACACATGTTGAACGTCTTCAAATTCAATAGCATCAATAAAGATCAGATAAATGATGTTTCATGTATGATGATCTAATGATCAAGAGAATCTTACATGGGTATCAGGTCTTTAATCAATGCAACTTTTAGAAAATGTATGCAACTTACAAATGGTAAAGGGTCCACAGTAAACTCCCCCCCTTAATTACACACTCAACGAGATGCACAGATCCAAGATACGCTTGTACAAGATATTAATGTCAATGAATGTTATACATAGATAATATGAGCTACTTACCTGCACATTAGAAATCAATATTGCTTTCTCTAGTGATCGACGAACAGGTGGCAGACATACAACCCACCTCCCTTTTTTCCCTACTTCCACGTATACTTACAAGGCTAAATAAAGGAGAGCTCAATGCAGTGTGTCTGTCACGGGCCATGTGAACCATGTAAAGATGCCACAAATATTGAATTTGAAGACGTTTAACATTTGATGGTGAGTGTCACTGCTGGTGGTCCCCGAGGGCACATGTAGCCAAGTTCGATCAACTTCGGTTGATTGTCTGACTCTTCTACGCATTCGAAAATTTCTGTTCTCACAAAATCTTGAAATTTCTAAAACGCGGGTCCTGTAGCATTATATTCCACCCATCCAGCAATTTTTCCGTACATTTTTAGGACATAACATTTTTCACACTCTTTGGCCATCTTACATTGTTTAGATTGAGGATCACTGACGAGAGATAAGTACCCGAAACGTGCATATCTTGTCCATGCTGAATTTTTATCTGTTCTAAGGTAATGTTATTGAATCTAAAGACGTTTAACATTCGTTTGAAGCATTTAGCGATGAACTTACAGACGAAAGTACTGTTATTTCATCAACGCGGCATGCTTACATGTACTCCACACATGAGCTTCCCGGAAGTTTCGAAAAAGAAAGTGAAAGTAAACGAGACTCTGCGACCCTAAATTCTTACACGGTTTTTAATGATTGAAGAGACGATAACACTTTCGGTATAATTCTTATACCAGGTTAGATTTTCGGTGTCTAAAAGTTCTCTTCAAATGCGTTAAATGATTTATCCCTTCGCTGTGCCTCTTTTCGTGCTCCCTAAGCCAAAAAAGACGTCCGCTCAAAGGTTTACGAACTACTCAGAGAGTTATGCGCACGAATCTATTTAGCGTGATATTTGTTTATTGTCATTTGCTTATTATCGTCGTGTTTTACAATTTCATTCAATTAAATTAATTCTTTTCGGGATAGAACATGGTACGAACATTTCTTTAAGTGGTGGTAGGATATAATTCATCGACAAAATAGGCAAAATTGATTCGAATAATAAAATTCAAGTTTCAACAAAGTCTATCATTTCCCTATTGCAAGAGCATAAGTACATATGTACAAAAGAAATGAGGGGATTTCCAACAATATCCAGTTGTATCAACCACAACAAAACACCAAAACACTCTATGCAAAAACACAGAGCAGAAACGCAAAAAATCATCTGGAGGGCAAAGAGCCTGCAAGAAAACTGCTTTCTCTAAGTAATTTCAGGGAACGGTTTACGATGTCACTGAGTAAGCTCTACGGTCGCTTCAAAGAATTTATGAACATTTCGACACTTGGCTATAAAGGATGATTAAAAGAAAGAATGGGATATCCAAATACACCTGGTTGCAGCACCAAGAGCGAAATTCCAAAACACCCAATGCAAAAATACAGAGCAGACACCCGAAAGAAACGCAAAAGGGACAAAGAACACCAATCAATGAGTTAAAGTAGATCCTGACGACAATCTCAAAAGCACTTACAATAGAGCACAAATTTGAGCGTTAGAGCAACACAACCTGTTGAATAACACATGGCAGACATCCAACGAAAGAGACACAAAAGGAACAAGGAGCACCAACTCACATATAAACATGAAACACAAAAGTCCACACATATACCAACCAGACCCATTGACACTATTGAAACATGAAACACAAAAGACAACACATAAATCAACAAGATAAATGAGCAACCGGTGCCGACCTATCCGGATTACGTGCGCACAACCCTCCCATTTTTCCGATTACCCAAAGTTCTCGAAAAACGCACAATTGCGGTGCAAAATAGAAACTTCCCTGTATGATGAGCATACAAAAAGACAACATGACGCAGGGCCCATAAAACACACAGATGGATACGTAAAATGGTATAAAACTGAAACGAGCTCATGCATGTGAACACCGAGGAGTCCGACTGACATTGAAAGACGACAGCTGGTCGGAGCACTCTCTTTCCTATATCGAAATTTTGACAGGGCCCGCCATGGAGTCCAGTCGCCACAGTCAGTCAGAGTGTAATTCTAATGCATGCGCTGGTACAAGGTTGTAGATTAGTCCGGTTCGAAGCCAAGTGTCCGTCTGGTGACAGAAGGATCACATCGACGGTATAAAAGGTGTTTGGATGATTCTAACACAATTTCGACTGTAATTATGTGTACCTTTGATCCTTCTTATTTTGTTAATTATTGTATCATGTCACCATAAAATACAGCTTGAGAAAGACCCAAAGTAATATACACTGTTGTATGGATGCGAATTTCAAAAGATCTGTACTAGTTTGTGAAGGCAAAAACTCTTACCTAAATGCTTCTTTGTAACTTATTAATTTCTACTATGAAAATCCAAAACATCTGTAAATACTCTAGAATACCGGATGAGCTGTGAAATGTAGATACCGTATGACGGTAGTCTAGGAGATTCACCGTCAAGCCAGGGAAAATTTACTATGTTGAATCCAAAATCATCTCTTTTGTTATACATAATTGTATGAATTTCTCAATTAACAATTAAATTTTTGATATTTACACCAAAAAATGGTGTTTCTATGTTTGTAACGTTTGCCCCGTTTAGAGTTAATTCCTGTGGATTAAGAGCATTTTTATACTCTTCAAAAAAGGATTGTCGATAGTAAGAGTATCATCCAAGTACCAGTGAAACATTTCAAATCATCATGTTCTCTTTGCTTTTGAAAATTTTGGATAAATTCTTTTTCATACGTGTATAAAACTAAATCTGCAACAAGAGGCACACAATAAGTACCGATTGAAATCCCTGCAACTGCTTGTAGTGATTCTCACCAAACCTTTCATAAATGTTGTCCAAAAGGAAGGACAAGTCAATACACAGTTCACTGCATGTCCATGATTTGTATTATTTGTATTCTGTAGCGGAAAACGAACCCTTTGATTCAATTGTACAGATAAGATTTCCCCTCTCGATCAAAATACCGTTTTAAGGTGTATGACCTTTCCAATTGACCACCTGCTTTTACCTGTTTGGACATAATCGGAGTTGACACGTTCCTATTTGGCATAACCGATGGATGTTGCATATAGGCAGAAAATGCTCACTCCTCCAGAGTACCTGGGTCTTCCTCCATTCAAGGTTGCCTTGTTTATGGAGACTTACACAATTATGCATTATTTTCCTTGATCATTGACTTCCGGACTATGATTGGTATTTCTTCTCTTGAAAACTTTGTTTTAACAATTTTCATTTTTTATGCCCCCGGAATCAAAGATTCGGGGGCATATAGATTTTAGCCTGTCCGTCTGTTTGTCTGTTTGTCTGTTTATCTGTTTGTCTGTATGTCTGTTTGTCCGAAAAACTTTAACATTGGACATAACTTTTGAATGGGAAGTGATAGGGCTTTCATATTTCACATGTGTATTTCTTGTGACAAGACCTTTCCATTGATACCAACATTTTTGACCTCGTGACCTTGACCTTGACCCTTGACCTACTTTTCAAACACTTTAACATTGAGCATAACTTTTGAATGGGAAGTGATAGGGCTTTCATATTTCACATGTGTATTCCTTGTGACAAGACCTTTCCATTGATACCAAAATTTTTGACCTCGTGACCTTGACTTTGACATTTGACCTACTTTTCAAAAACTTTAACATTGGGCATAACTTTTGAATGGGAAGTGATAGGGCTTATATATTTCACATGTGTATTCCTTGTGACAAGACATTTCCATTGATACCAAAATTTTTGACCTCGTGACCTTGACCTTGACCTTTGACCTACTTTTCAAAAACTTTAACATTGGGCATAACTTTTGAATGGGAAGTGATAGGGCTTTCATATTTCACATGTGTATTCCTTGTGACAAGACCTTTCCATTGATACCAAAATTTTTGACCTCGTGACCTTGACCTTGACCTTTGACCTACTTTTCAAAAACATTAACATTGGGCATAACTTTTGAATGGGAAGTGATAGGGCTTTCATATTTCATCATATTTCACATGTGTATTCCTTGTGACAAGACCTTTCCATTGATAACAAAATTTTTGACCTCGTGACCTTGACCTTGACCTTTGACCTACTTTTCAAAAACTTTAACATTGGGCATAACTTTTGAATGGGAAGTGATAGGGCTTTCATATTTCACATGTGTATTCCTTGTGACAAGACATTTTCATTGATACCAAAATTTTTGACCTCGTGACCTTGACCTTTGACCTTTAACCCAGTGACCTCACATACGTGTACTTAACAAAAATAGTTTTCATACTAACAAAGATGCCACCGGGGGCATTCGTGTTTCACAAACACAGGCTTTATTCGATTTTAAAGTAAAGAATGGAATGTGGTAACTTGTAACTAATTTTCATTAAATTAAAATCGTTTAAAGGGGTAGAGCCACGAAGTCCGATATTGGCCCTAATTTTGAACATTACACTTCGTAGAATTTTAACTGTGATTTGACATTTTGAAACCTTCTCTACTGAATCATGAATCTATCTTTTGTAAATATCGTGTTTATCAATAGCTTTAGGCCCTTTGAAAACATCAAAATTGGTAATACTCCGCGAAATCGATGCAAAAACTACATATTTCTATAAATTTAGCAAGGGCCGCATGCATTAATTAGGACGAAAAAAATATATGTGAAAGATTGCCATCATATCATGGCCGCATGCATTAACTAAGATGAAAAATTTATATGTGAAAGATCATCATTATATTCTTTTGTCATGAACGTTTTATCTCAGTTAATGCACCCCTTTCAGAAAAACGAAAATTCGTACCAGAAGGATGGTGAAATAAAACTTATAACTTATAACAAGTAAAAAAGAATGAAAACGAAAGTGAATGTATTTTTAATCAAACATACCCCCAATGCTTGTATCTTTGATCCATTTAGTGATAATTGGTAAATCATATTGTTTGCAGCATCACAAATGAGTGCAAAGTTGTCTTTGAATAATGAGCCTGAATATGAAAATGATAAGGCACATATTGAGTTCTTATTTTTATAGCATCATTGACTAAAGAAATGAATCTGACATTTTTTTCCGTTGATACAGGTATCACCCGAAAAATTAGACGGGAATTTTTAAATAACGCACGACGCGCATTGATGCAGTTTTCCGTCAAATTGTCGGGTGATATATCAACAAGAATAAGGTATAAGTTTCATTATATTCTCTCCGTATGGAAAACGGACTGTTTTCTTGAATCCAATATCAATCATTCCACGCACTATATTTCACAAGTTCTGGACTTGCGCAGTGATAAAACTGGTAAAAAATTCTTTATCTATGGAATAAAATCCAGTTTGAGGAAATCTTACATTAACAGGAAATCTTTCAGTAAGTAGAAAAGAAGTGGTATCCTCTAAATTGTATGCAAACATGACTAAAACATCTTATTTTAGATTATAAATTTCTCAGCCAATCAGAATATTCTATTGTAAATAAAAACAATTGAAATTAAATAATTTAGGGTTGATTTTAGTTAGCTGTTTGCGATATTTCAAAAACTCTACATGATTGCAGATGGGATGTATTTCTGTATTTTATGAGAAGTTAATCCAGTTATTTGGTATGATACTCTCATAACACTACTAGAATATCGAAATACGAATTTTGTTTGAATTTGCAAGAGAAGTTGCAAACAATAATCAATATAAATCAGCACATACATTATTCGCTTCATTTGATGGTTCTATGACTCTATGAATTTAAATTGCCCGTGTATTAAAAAATCCTGTTGATATGGGTATTATTATATTAAGGTGGCTCCCTACTCGAACCGTTATAGGGTTTTCCTTATATGCAGCAGTCTGTGTATAACGTTTTACAATGGCTGGTGAGGGACGAGCCAGCGCATTAAAAAACACAGACAGAAGATCTTAAATGCCAAAAGAAGCAAAAGATGGTGCAATCTATCAATGTTTACACCTATATAGTATAGTTTCTTAGTTGAAAATGTGATGAAATTATAAGGGGGTACCCTTATGTTTGTAGCCATATCTTGATCATTTATAAGATTGTAAACCTGTATGCGATTTTTTTCATCATCTATATACATCATCGTATAAAATTATCCAATTTGAAGAAATTCCATCTGTTGTTTTTGCACAAAAATGTGATATACTATATATTATTTGTCGAAAATATGATGACATTACAAGGGGGTACCCCTATGTTTGGAGCCATACCTTGATCATTTCAAAAACTGTGTACCTGTATGTGATTTGTTCTTCATCTACATACATAATTTTATGAAATATTACAAAATGAAAAAAATTCATCTGTTTTTTTATGCAAAAAGTTGGATTTAGTACATATTCTTGGTCAAAAATGTTATGAAATTATAAGGGGGTACCCTAATGTTTGGAGATATATCATACTTAGATTTATGTTATAATATCACTTTATGTGTTGCTTTTCTTCTACATGACTTGTTATCATAAAATAAAACAAAACAAATAAACATATTCGTATCATCACTGAATTTGGAGGGTTCAAAAGCATATAATGGATATTTGATATTTCTCATTTTTTAAGTGTGAGGGTACCTTTCTTTAATGTACTGTATCTTTAATGAAAACAAAATTACCTATCTATGTTTCTGTTCATTATGTCATTTTGACTATTATGTACGGAAAATGACCTTAAAATACAAATTTCATCTGTTAAATTCACGAGTAGGGACCCACCTTAATCTCTAAGAGAAGTAACTCTTGTAAGAATTTTGCCGTATTTATGAAGCATGTCCGCACGTCTTTAGTATTTTTCAATTAATCAATTGTTATGATTGAAGGTTTCATTTTCGAAATAAATTTCACTGTTGGATGAACTTCACTACAGTAATTGTTGACAGATCATAAATCTAATTATTTGCATGGAAAATATGGCATACCTACCAGAACCGCACGTTTTGTTATCATTCTTTATTAAAAATCCAAATTCACATTCGCATATTGGATTAGTTTTCCCTGGTAGACATATCTGCTCACAGTCGCCGTTATTGATGCTGCATCTCCCTTTTAAAAATTTTTACATAACATGAGAAATTCCTTTGATTGTTTAATAATATCAAAAGGAACAGGTCATTCCCTCACTGTGAGAAAGGTTCATTATTTTATTACATTTGTAAGGGTTGATGAAAGTTCAATGAAGAGTTGATAAGCGATTAACCAATATTTAAAATAATCATTTTCTTAAAACAATTTATAGTTTTAGTCAAACAGTTCAAATAGTTTTGTTTTTTTTTTTTTTTTTTGCCTTCTGCAATCGCTTAAACACATTAAGATTGCTTGACAAAATAGCATACATAAGGAACGAACACTTCTCATAATATTCGAAACTGTACTCCTTCACCAAATTTATGCATATATCAAAAATCCTGTTTTCAGTACTTTTGTTAAGATTGAAATATACGTTGCCTTTGCGTTTATCTCCCTGCCATTGATCTGCATTAATTTACAATGCAGTCCGAAATTGAAAAATATCAACTTGATGTTTTAAAACGCTGAAATTTTGCAATATTAAAAAAATGTAATTTTATTGATATATGTGATTTAGTATCCTGTCGTACATGTACTAAAGTATGTTTTGTGAAATAAAATGAGAACAATAAATGTAACAGTAGATTGAAATATTTCTTCCAGAGAGAAGGGATGATACAAATAAAAACACAAACACTCGAATACACAAATTTTCAGCCAATTGGCCTTTATCAAATGTAAAATCGACAATGTATAAGACTATGTAAAATCCATTTTCAGTTTGCTTATCTTGGGTTCATTGCAATTCAACGCCAGATAAGTGAAGATGGATTTTACATAGTCTTTTGTTTACATACTAGTCATTTTGCAATGAACGCCAGAGAAGCAAGGATGGATTTTACTTAGAATTGTTATAGACCGTTGTTTTTTACACTTGATAAAGGCCAAGGGGCCGAAAATTTGTGTATTTGAGTGTTTGTGTTTTCATTTGTTATTATCCCTTCCCTCTGGAGGAAATATTTCAATCAACTGCCATTTTTCTGCACGATTTCGTTTTAACACTTGATAAAGATCAATGAGCCGAAAATGTTTGTATCCGAGTTTTTATGTTTTTATTTGTAACGAATATATTTCATTAAAACTCCCCCCTTTGTACATTTTTTTTCAGACATGAACATTGCCTCCCTCTTGATACAAACACTTTCATATTATAGTTTTATCACATGATACACCCGTTATGCAGTTTCATAAAGCCATTTCATAAACATATGATATGATAACACGTTACATATCGCTCTGCTTGAATGCGATTGGTCAAGTTTGGAACCTAATCACATAAACCTTGACAAATGTGACGTTTCAAATATCAGTCAACTGTTAAATTCAGACCCGGAGTCAATATCAATAATTGAAATTGTGTTGTTGAATTAATTCTTGCATTAAAATACATTTCAAAATTGAAATACTTTTCTCTTACGCACAGAACATCTATAAGATGGGGACACTACTTCTCATGGCGTAGCAGACGCCTCCATGATCACGGCGTGGTTCGCCTCTATAGTTCTCGGAAACGTTGATTTCACGTTAGAAATACACATTTTTATGCAATATCATGTGATAAAAAGAATCTCAAATGAATTTTCATTTCATACGATGTATTATGAAACTCGTTGTCCGTTTTATATCCCCTCGCCAAGGCTCGGGGATATAAAACACACAACTCGTTTCATAATACATCGTATGAAATGAAAATTCATTTGAGATCCTATATATATCATAAATACTGATATTCATATAAAAGGAAATGCTTTGTATCGGAAAAATAATGATGCGTACATAGAATATTAATAGATTAATGTTATGACCTAACTTCTATTAACGAAAAGAAATAAAATCCATTTGAAGATGCATTTCCCTTAGGATAATTAGACACTATTTCAAACAAAGGACATAGATTCATGTGGTTAGAATATTGTTTAGCGGGTGTGGCTAACCAAAAAGGGGATGCTTTCTCCTTCCGAGCACTTTGTCCCACCTCTAGCTTGCTAGGGTTCCGGTGATGCTCAATTTGGTGATCTGTTGTGAGTGCTTTTGGAGTGCTGTTTTCAGGATCTTCATTATCTCATTCAGGTTTAAGGTGGGCAGTTTCATTCATGAAATCCGACGTGTACCTTTATACACTATTTTAAAGCAAACTACTTATTTTCAAGGTACGCAATATCCTTGTTAAATCTTATAACCTGTATAAATTTGTTTTCAAAAAACAATTTTGTAGTATGAAAGTTTAATCTTTATCTAACTATCCCTTTTAAAGACAAAATACGTGTTTTCATTATCAAAATGTAAAGTATATTATATGTTATTCTGTGAATATTTCCTTTTTATTACCTTTGTCAACTTTCCATAATGCAGGATCATAAAGTGCCATGTCTTTCACAGCCGAAATGTCCGATAGACTGGATACGAACGGGTTATCGTCCGAGGGAAGAAATCTAGAGAAGATCACCGCAGACGAGTTTGTCCATACTGCATAATCCTACGTGAAAGGAGATATATATAAACGTAGTTTCTATAAAAAATAATGACCGATGCAAACAAAGTTTAAATACAAAATATACATGTATGAGGATGTGCTCATTGCACAAGTTTTGGTTACTTATAAATATTCATACACTGCCATCCATGAATTAGTATACACTATTTCTACTCATTCTGCTGTTACAAAATGAACAGTTTCAAATCCATTGCTGTGTGATTCTAATAATGAACCTTGTAGAAATCATTTGTAACAAATTTGACCCAAATATTTGAAGTTTTTGAATTTTTAAACTTTTTTTATATAAAAAAGACAATTTTTGGAAAAAAAAATTGTGCAGATGTGAAAAGTTTCTTTTTACATTTTCGTTACCACAATTCATAATTTTGAATTATGTGAAGCCAATTATTATGATTCTTTCAAGTTCAGGGTTGAAAAATTAAGATACACTTATAAAGAATTTAGAATGATTTCCTTGTTTGTATAGTTATTAATGGATGGCAGTGTATATCATTTGTTTTGGAGATGCAACCAATTTCAGTCGGAGATGTCCTCCTTTCTTGTATGTTTATCATTTCACCTCCTTACCATCCTCCCATGTCTGTAGATATTTCTTGGACTTAACAATCATAGTCTTTGTCCATTTTTCAGAGGATCAATGACAAGGGTAAAAGAAAGGAGGGGATCTCCAACAACACCAGGTTGCAGCACCCACAGCAAAATCCCAAAACACCCATGCAAAAAACACAGAACAGACACCCACAGAAAGACGCAAAAGGGACAAGGAACACCAACTCACAACATAGAAACATGAAACATATCGGGAGTTCGCTTCTTTTCATGTGGTGGAGGTTTTTGTTTGTTTGCTTTGGTTCCTGTTTTGTCCTGATTTTGTATGCCTTCGGTTTCTGATTTTCTGAATTATCGATTTTGTGCTGTATACAGGGATATGGTCATTATCCATATTTGTCACATAAAAGACTACACATAAACCAAGGTAAGAAATGTAAATGTCTTGCCCATTCTGTTAATCTATCTGTCCTCAGAGTATGTTATTTTATATATGAATTATAACACATGTAACAGTTTCATTTTTTCAAAACTTTAATTTTCAATATAAATTATCTCTATATCTCAATACTCTTCAACTTGTAATTACATAAATAAATCTGTTCAATGTATCGATGATGGTGATAATTTTAAGTTATTGTAGTTGTCTTTGAATTAACATTGCTCATTATATAATCATATGTGAACGAAATGTAAAGAAATGTACCTTATGGAGAAGAAAATGAACTGCCTCCATGCCGATTGGTTCGTACGATTTGTAGCCAGAACCGTCTATTCGAACACTTTTTAACTGATGGTCATCTTCCCAAAATAACCTGAAATTATCAATGGAAGAAAATAAGAAATTTCCTAAGGCTCTGGAGTCTATACTAGTCAAACATTCTTAATTAATTTACTACTTGCTAGAATATAATGGTGATTTGTAGAAATATATTCCTTTATACATACATTTAAAAGAATAATATAATAAAAGTTCTTAAAGCTCAAGTGAAAAAACCATCATGTGAGATGTTTCGTCCTATTCCAATGCATTTGAACAAAGTAACGTCCGCTTCCAGTTTAAGAGTAAATTTGGTTTCTCGAATGAAAAATGCTACTAGAGCTTGTTCTTCCGGTTATATTGCAATTCATGTTTCAAATGTTCAAGAACTTGTGGCCGATAATCATTTCGTTGTTATACGAGTATAGGGTTTCTGATGCGGTACGGATCTTACACACTTCCGTTATAATGGATGTATCTGGTAAGGATTTTGTTGTCGAAACGTGTCCTGCGAATGAGTTTTGTTATTATTTCCAAAAATGTATCGAACGAAGTAGCAGAAATGATGGGATAAGATGCTACAGGACCCACGATTAAGAAAGTTCACGAAATATTCGAATGCGTTGAAGAAACGATTAACCGAAGTTGATCGAGCTTGGCTACATGTAGGATTGGGGCGTCCCGGTCCATCAGCAGTGACACTCACCAAGTGATACAAATGTTAAACTTCTTGAAATTATTTACAATGTACCATCATTTAAGAACAAGATAGATCTGCAGCATGGACAAGACATGCACAATATTGGTTAAGGAAACGAATCATATAATAGAGAGGTTTAGTTACAAGTGCTTTCGACGTGTACGTATGACGTACATGTACACGTCAACGCTTGACATTACAATCCAAAAACCTCGTTTAGTTATACGTAGGAATCAGAATCGATGTAGGTAAAGCTATGATCACTGACAAGGATCAAGTACCCGAAACGTGCATGTCTATTCCATGCTGCAAATGTATTTGTTCTTAAATGATGCTATGAAAATGAGGACGTGTAACAAGATGTATATAATGTGAAACGTCTTTAAATTCAATAGCATCATTTAAAACCTGATAAATTTACAGCATGGACCAGACATGCACGTTTCGGGTACTAAACCCTCGTCAGTGATCCTCAGTCTAAACGATGTAATATGGCCAAAAGGTATGAAAATATTATGTCCAAAAATGTTCCAAAAGACGTAGCAGAATGGGTGGGATATGATGCTACATGACCCACGTTTCAAAAATTTCAAGACATTTTGTAACGGAAAATTTCAAATGCGTTGAAGAGACAGACGATCAACCAAAGTTGATCGAACTTGGCTACATGTGCCCTCGGGGACTCTTGGTCCACCAGCAGTGACACTCACCAAGTAGTTCAAATGTTAAACGTCGTTAAATTCAATAATGTATAGATTTCATTTTCATGAGTCCATTTAGGTAATTCAAATGTATTTCAATTCTAGAATCATTGCACCAATTTATCAACATGTTTGGCGAAAAATTTTCATGAGACGGTTGTATTCTTATCGGTTTTAATCAAATAGGACTTGGAAGTCTAGGCCACGTCTTTCGATACATATTTGGAAATAATAACTTTCACACTTTTTGGGCATACTAGTTTACATTGTTTAGATCGAGGATCACTGACGAGAATAGAGTACCCGAAACGTGCATGTCTGTCCATGCTGCAAACTTATCTGTTCTTAAATGATTCTAAAGAATTTGAAGACGTTTAACATTTGTACTACTTGGTGAGTGTCACTGCTGGTGGACCAAGAGTTCCCGATGGTACACGTAGCCAAGTTCAATCAACTTCGGTTATGGTTTCTTCAACGCATTCGAATATTTCTGTTATCAAAATTTCTCGAAAGGACAAATGAGTTAAAGAAGATCCTGACGATAATCTCAACAGCACTCACAATAGCGCACCAAATTTATCATCGACGAACCTCTAGCAAGCCCGAGGTGGGTCCAGGTGCCCGGGAAGAGTATGCATCCCCTGTTGGCTAGCCGCATCCGCAGTCGATGTTCATGCACGAAAATGAGAACAATTTATAAAATGCATGCAATATATCAATAAACTAACCTCTCGAACGAAATTACCAATTAATATGTCTAAGTTATTTCAATCTTGCAGAAAAAAGTAATACCGACGAACGAATGACAAATATGGATAATGATCATATCAAACACACAGCACAAAATCGATAATTCAGAAAACCATGGACCGAATGAGTTAAAGATCTCAACAGCACTCACAATAGAGCACAAAACTGAGCATCGACGGACCCCTAGAAAGCTAGAGGTGGGACCAGGTGCCCGGGAAGAGTAAGCATCCCCTTTTGGCTAGCCGCACGCGCCGTCGATGTTCATGCACGAAAATGAAAGCAATATATAAAAAAATATGCTCTGCACTGTCTGAGGTTCTGTCTATATAGAAAGCGCTATAGCGACCATGTCAGGGGACAATATTTAAAACACTGTCAAACCCCTCGCAGGGAACTTTTTTACCATACATTTGACATTTTTGATATTGAATATCATCGAAATCTGAACCCCATGAAAAATAAGACCAATTTTCAAGCTTACCGAACCTTTTCCTTTCTAAAACGTGGGTCCTGTAGCATCATATCCAATCCTTTCTGCTACATCTTTCGATACGTTTTTGGAAATAATAATATTCACACTTTTTGGCTATATTGCATTGTTTAGATCGAGGATTACTGACGAGGGTTAAGTACCAGAAACGTGCATGTCTAGTCTATGCTTCAAAATCATCTGTTCTTTAATGCTGCTATTGAATTTGAAGAAGTTTAACATCATATATATCCTTTTGCTTTTTCGCGTTGGATTATCTTAGCAAAATTTCTCCTATACTATGTTGGTCATGAATTTCATTTAAATATGCTACTGAATCGACCCTATACAAAATTTGCAGACACACACTTTCTGTAAATGAAATGCACAAATTTATATTCAAAAAATAAATTCAGAGGGCGTTACTGAAATATATTAAGCTGTGTCAGCAAGTGACGTCGACATTTTTAGAATAAGTATCACGGATTAGGATTTAGTATTCGAAACACCTGTCTGGTGCATTAAAACTGGCTTGGAATTTTCTTCAAGGTATAGATTTGGAACACTTCCGCATTACTCTATTTTATAATCACCAAGATGAACTCACCAGAACAAAACAATTAACAGAGAGGGAAAATAGGATACATCTCAATTTTTGCATATACCAGGGTTGTCTGAAAAGTTTGAAGACAAGGGCAGTTAAACACTTAAAAATAAAGATGATATCAAGTTCAAATAGATTTATATAGAAGACATTTTACAAAATGAATCATTAACTTTTGAAACATTGAAGCAATTTTATAGGAATAAGAATGAAAGATGGTAGCGTCGTAACGAGCAACCGTAACGATCGCTCATTCGCAAAGAAAATAGACAAAAATAATAAAAATCATAGAAAAGGCACTGCTGAAATTTTGCTCTGTGTCGATGTCAATTTGGCTGCAATTTTCACTGACTGAAACGGATGAATTAGATTCTATCGATAATATCTATATACAACTGACCATACAAGACTTCATAATTTTTTTTATCCTCTAGGCATTTGATCTTCGTCTATTCAACCTTCTTCCTCTCAACACCCCTATCTTTCCTTCTCTCATTCCCAGCACATATAACACAAAATCCTACCTCTTCCTCCTTCACAATACATTAGTTTATGATTTCTCTTTTCTTTCATTATGTTCTTTCTCATCTTTTTAGAACTTAAAATGTTTACATATCAGCCTCCTATAACATGTATTTGTGTTACCTTGTAGTTGATATGAAAATGCCGTTTCTATTGTTTAAAGTGTAAAACTTCTTCCAATTTAATAGCATCATTCAGAAATGTGCAGAATGGATCAGACATTTAATACTTGCTCCCAAAAGCAAAAAGAGTTGGAAATTCCGTTTTATCATTATATTAGCTATTTAACCCAAATCTAGATTGGTCCCTGATGGGATTGGGCATAATGAACAAACACCTCTGATGGCCATCTTCTCAAGACAAGTTTACGTAATACCTTACTCCCCCTTGTCCGATGTCATACACAAAACTGCGTCTCCGGTGAGTGTCGTAGTGGAGAGTATATACGACAAGATCAGAGTCCATATTACATTATACTTTCATATACAAGCAATTTTGGGAGTAAAATCATTCCAACACATGGACAAGCACTTAAAGTGCTAGTAATTTATACGAATTTTTGACCTGATAAGTCTCCAATAAGACACTCACTCGAGACGCAGTTTTGTGTATGACATCCGACAAGGAGGATTAAAGTATTACGTACACTTGTCTTGAGAAGATGCTGATGGCTAGTAATGGATTATCCCCGGATTATCCCTGTTTTAAATGTTGTCTTTTGTGTATAATGGTTTGATATAGTCTTTGCTGTTTTTTCTTCTTTTCCACTATTGTTTATCTCGGTGTGCTTGTCTTCTTTGTGATTTTATTTTCGCTTTTTTTTTCTTTTTTGGCTGTGGGTTCTACAGCCTTGTCCTTATGGAAATTCTAAGCTTTTATCAATACGAAATTCTAATTCTTTTCGTCGCATTGATCATTCAATTAAGTAGCGCCACATACTTCGATATTTTTATTTGTAAGAAATCGATTTTTAATAAGACTGATGTTCCTTTCTTTATCACCGTTCATAAACGTTTGTGCTGTCTTCTTTTAACGATAAAACTAAGTTTATTGTATGTAATGCAACTCCATAATAAGAAAGTATCAATTATCTGTCCACCGATCTCCTTATAATTAATTGATTTTTGTTTAAGAATAAGAGTTTATTTGTGGTTCGACTTATCCAGGTGAATTTTCAATGTAATATGAGTTATGGGACCTAAAAATAAGTTCGACTTAATGGAAAGTTCGAGTTATCGGAATTCGAGTTATCAGGAGTAAAAATGCATAGAAACCAATGGAAGAGAAGCGCGACTTTTAAAAATAGTTAGAGTTAAGCGGAAATTCGAGTTATCATAGTTTGAGTAAACAAGAGTAAACTGTATTTCATGTTTTATCTAAACTCTCTGGAGAATATTAATGGAGACAGTATTGTATTATTTGGTGTAATATCATTGTCTCTAAGTGTTTCTTCACTTCTTATGGGATCATGAGGATCACTGACGAGGGTTAAGTACCCGAAACGAGCATGTCTGGTCCATCCTGCAATTTATCTGTTCTTAAATGATGCTATTGAACTTGAAGACGTTTAACATTACCATTATTGCGTCCCGGAATTCATAAACATGCATAGGAAACAAACCTGCCAGTGTTTATATCGATGAAGAGGCCTCTTGGATTTTCTGTTTCCAAAATTTGCATTGCACTGGAGTTGTTGTCCGTATAATTGAGTTTAAAGATATTTCTCCTGGAACTTTTTCCATCAGAATCTGACCAAAAAATCAGCCTAGAAATATAGAAATACAAAATATTTTGGCTTGTATTTATCTATATCATAAAGGATATATCACGAAAGCAAAGGAATATTAGGATCCGACCGCCCCTTTAAAAATTGTGCTTCCTCTCAGTCAAATTATTGTTTTCATTGGTTATCAATATTTTCGTGTTTTTATCTGATTCTTACTCCGCTTCAAACAAAAAAGAATCCCTGGAATATTAACGAAATACTTGATAATATCAAATCACATTTTATGCGATAGATCTACTTTTCAGTTGAGTAGATGGAAGTACGATAACTGAATCATTATGAATTTTTAAAACTACTAGTGGTATTCGTTAAACCTTATTTGTCTTGAAATATCATGTTTAGAATTTTCGATGGAAGGATCTACTCTATTCACTTTTTTTCAGTGTTGATGTCTCATGATGAAATAATATGTTCAATTATGCTATTGCTGTTATAAGATTATTTCCTTCTAAATGCACTTCCAATATAGTTTCCCTGAGAGAAATGTCTTGTATTTCTGCATTTGTCGTGAAGTCAAATGGCAGAATCTCTACAAAGACGTTCTAATCTGCAAACTGAACCCGCGGTAACATAACCTTAAAGTCACCGTTTTACCTGGAAAAATTCGATTTCAGAAAACAGGATTGAAAGTGACAAGGTATGTGCATATCTATAAAAATGCCGTCATTTGTGTTTTAACGGGTATGCACGCGTGAGATGCACTAATGCTCAAAACGTGTACGCTACGTGGTGATGCATATCCGTAACAAAACATAAAACAATTATTTTATAGATAAGTGTCTTCTTAATCTCATTAGAAGCTACGGACAAATGTGACGAATATCGTTTGCTAGACAATAGATGAGGAAGAAACTAGTGTTTTTCGGCAGTGTCACATTCAAACCATTCCTTACTTGCACTGGAATCAAGTTTTTGATTAAATGAAGTCGTCTTTCGTGTGAAAAATTGTTGTGCTATTGTCTCCGTTTACTTGTCTGGATTTCTCATTAGAAAGTTCTGTTCTATATTACTCAAGAGTTTCCTTTACAGACTTTTGATGATGATTTCTGAACTCTGATCTCCGGTTTTTCGACTGTCTTTTATTCCCTAACTAAAATTGATTAACACTTCATAGCCTATTATTATTATTTCTTTTTATGTATTTTCTTTCTAGTTGCAACTGTAAGCATGTTAAACTGGTACAGGGGGTACCTCTCTCCCCTCCATCCTTCTTCCTCCCGCCTCCCACCCCTTCCTCCCTCTCCTAACCCTCCATCCCCTTTCTCCCCCTCCCCTTCCTCATCCCTCCCCTTCTCTCCCTCCTCCTTCTCCCTTCCCCTTTCACCCTGTCCACCCCCTCATTGTACACATTGATAAATTTCTATGAAAAATTTGCAGCAGTGATTGCAGCGAAAAATATAACTCAATGACGTCGGCGACGGATGGGCGACATATAAAGGACCCAATAAGTAAAATGTCTTAAGAACTTGATTTAAAGTTTATTTAATATTTTAGTATTTCTTTAAACTCAAAATAAACGAAAATTGCTTGCAAACCTTTGCACTATTTCTTTTTAATACAGATAAGAAGAAGAAAAAAAATATGTGAAAATGGAAATGATGTCAAAATGAAAAATAACTTTCAGGTGAAAGTTACTAGAAATGATTTTCAAAACAATGATACAAAACTTATTTCCTTTGGAACAAGAATGCGATTTCATGTAGGTACTTTGTCAATGGTAGATAATTTTTGACAAAAGCTCATTCGAACCTCACTCAGATTAAAACAAAGTTAAAAAGTAAAAGCGGACACATTTCAGGGGAAAATTAATCAAGACTCCTACTTTACAGTCAAATATTATCTTCATTAGGAAAATACTTAGGCACGGTCCATTTCATATTCGGGGGGGGGGGCTTCCGTTTTTTGTCGGAGCGGGGCAAAATTATTATTTTTTCGTGCAAAGTTAGAGCAAGGAATTTTCTTTTTTAACAAATGCGCCTATTAAAATTGTTTCAGTTTTATCAATAGAAATTATTTATATTTTTACTCAAAAATCTAAATATTAATACATTAGTATTCTACTGATGAAGGCCAATGGCCGAAACGTTTGGAAAAATAAAGGAATGAATTTAATGTTAATACATTAGTTTATTTTCATGCAAGTATTCAATTTACTTTTAAATAGAGAGATAAAAGATTTTTTACAATACAATTCTCAATATTTCATATAAGATACATGTATATAACATTTATAAGAGGGTTTGAGGGGAAGGTCTCCTAGAAAAACTTTTAAATGTAGAATTGTTAATTGGTGAATAACTGAAATTCTCCTTCTAAGCTTACAAGATCATAAAATTAGAGTCTATGGGATACATGCAACATGTATTAATATCAATACATAAATATTGATAATTTGATAATATATTTAAGCTTTTAAGGAAGCCCTTGTCTATTCACATACATGTATAACTTTTAATAACATCAAATATATGAACTTTGCCATTAGTAAACAATGTTTTGATAGAAAACTATGGCAAGCGAAGGGAGCCAAAAATTTTTGATACAAATTGAAAATTGCGGCGAGCGAAGCGAGCAGGAAAATTTTCTAGAATTTTAGCGATTTTTTACGGTAATTCTTCAAATTCAGATTATTGTAAGAGGAAGATTTTTTTTCTGTCACACCATAAGCAATTTTTTTTATCAAAATTGAGAGCAAAATTATTTTTTTCGAAAAAAAATCCAAGCCCCCCCCCCCCTAGAATATCAAATGGACCGTGCCTAAAGCTATGTTATAAATATATGAAAACATGTATAAATAACAATTACTTAGAATGAACGTCAATCGCTAATGATTGAGGATCCCTTGCATTCTTTGTAAGTATCAATTTTTTGCTAGGATTGCTTTTGTACATCATCAGTATGGATCCAATTTTATCATCGATCCAAAATATTTTTTCATTTGTCCAGTCATATTCAAGGTCTGAAATATGAAAAAAAAGTTTTAATGTAAAAGGTAACCAAAGCAAGATGCGAACATGGAATGTCTTTTTTTTTTCGGAAATATATTGAAAATGGTGTTATATTATTCATTTTATTAAGACTCTGATATGTTGAAATCCCGCGCATCCGGTTCAGATTTGACAATACGTCGAGGGTTTCGTAAGAAGCGATCAAAGGCTGTATTTTTCTGCATTTGACGGAAATGGTATTGATTTAGATAAATATGGCGATGCTTCACAGCTCAAAGGGGAATTTTGTCAAACGTGTCTATGTTTGGATGTCTAGAAACCCTCTTAAAGACGAGAGAAGCCCATTAGCGTAAATTCTGAATTTTTTGTCATGTAAGTGACACGCAAGTCGGGAATCGGCAAATCTAGCTATCAAAGCTAAAGATAGCTCTAAAAGCTAGTTCCAGCTATAAAACGTAGCAAATTGAGCATTATTTAGAATGTGTGAAAATAGAGACGTTACGCACATGCGTGCGCCTCCTTAGAATCGTAATGCTTACTTAAAATGATGGATTTTGAAATCGGAAACTTAGCGTTGTATTTACCAGTGCAGCTTGTATATAAGATGCATGTCATAAACCTGTTTCGTATTTGGATGTGCAGGTCCGCTTCGTACTTGAGTATACTTTTATCTTTCGATGCAAACGGCCATTTAAACTCCTCACTGTATGACAAGCGTGACGATTTCAGCATCCACGTAACTAACTTCCCTTTCATGAGTAGCAACATTCCGTCTTCTCCTGCTTATGGCGTTTCTGTTTCCCAGCTGGTACGGTACGCCAGGGCATGTACCAAATATCAAGATTTCATCGTTAGAGCCAGACGGCTTGCAAGTAAGCTACATCTTCAGGATTATATCACGCAATTGATCTTTGATTATGGTTTTATTTACAAGTTATTGATATTTGAACAAAAATATCTGGGTAAACACTCTAATTTCAAAAGCATCTATTGGCCATAAAAGATAGAAATGAAATTTTCTTTTCAAAAATCTCCATATAAACTAACACAAATTCTCCTTCCAAATGATTACTTTATAAAGAAATTGAAAATTAATTGAAAATAAAAGAAATTGAAATTGAAAATATGGATACTTTCAAAATGATATGTACACAAAAAAAGAAAAAAAAACGATTTCATATTCTAATTAAAAAAAAACATTTTGATATTAAAACTTGGAAAGATGTCTTTTTTGAAAAATGACACGTACAAGTATATTAGAATATTCTTTTTTTTTTCTTAATAAAATCCTCTTTAAGTAATTAATAGGAGGGCATATTTCGCTCACTTGAGTTAATATTGAGTTCATACACATTGAGTAGTCCATATACATGTGCATGTACTAGAGAAAGAAGGGTACTTTAACACGAAAACAACCAAATGCGAACTCACGGAGTGGACAATTACGACAAAAGAATCCAAAAGGATAAAGAAGACCAAATATCAGAGACGAAATCATAATTAAAATATAAAATCATGCAATAATCAACCAGGCAAATCGGAAGCCGTTGCAGATCAAGGATGGTCATTTGCAACGCTAAAGTAAATGTGCGGTTATCCGGACCATGTGTGATACGATTCCCTAAGTATCAGTCACATTGCGGTCCCAGAAAATACACAAGTTCCTCATACAGAAGTCTCCAAACAATTATATGACACAGGAAGGTGAGGTAGAGGAATACATAGCAAAACACAACATCAAAGGAACTATGGCGTACGAAATCCTTCCACAAAGTTTTAACAAGTACCGGAGTGATCCCATGTACATATAATCACCCGAGGGTCAAGTGTGTAACTCATACAGAATGAACTTAAGGAAAACACCCTTGAATAATCAGCGAGATATCCCATCGGAACCAATTGTTTTTTCCACTTCTCGCTGATATCTTTGACATTTCCTTTCGACATCGTACATCTATTATTGTCATTGATGGCACTCTCACGGCGGAGCATTACATAAGTGAAATTCTGCTACCAGCCTGCTGCTCATCGTGATGTCACTCAGCTTCGGAAGGATGACAAATTGGACAATGACCATATCCCAATACACAGTAAAAAAATCGAAAATTCAGAAAATCATAAATCAAAGGCATACAAAATCAGGATAAAACAGGGACCATCGCTAACAATTAAAACTCAACCCTTTAAAAGAAGCGAACTCCCGATATGGGAGTGAGACCAGGTACCCAGGAAGAGTCAGCATCTCCTGCTTGCATTCATCACCCGTTTCATCAGTTCGGCAGAAATATCACATCGGGTTGCTTCTATTTCGGAAGATACAAGTTCATTCTGTGGATGGTTAAAATGGTCTTAGACAGAATATAATCCACCATTATGGACAATGGGAAATCATAGTGTAAGACGTATTCCCCATATGGACTGTAGAAATTCCTCCGTGACGAAGTTAACGATCACAAACGTATCCCTGACTGAGAAGCTTATATGAAAGATGCAAAGCTCTTAAAACAAAATCTGTATATTTGACCATGGTACTTGCTGTGTTATAAAATTGAGATATGAACACGCAGTAAGCAGGCGATGAAGGGATGTTGCTACACAGAAAAGGAAAGTTTGTTATGCTGAAACAAAAGTCATCATGGCCTCACTTGGTCTTAAGACTGTCAACAACGTATTGAATTGCTTCCATGGAAGTCGTTTTCACAGGATCTTAGTCCAATTGAACTTTTAGGACCAATTAGTAAATGCTGTAAGACTAGTAAGACAACGCCATCTGCAGCCCAAGACACGTAGGCAGAATGAGGAAACGTCCTACAAGTTGTCCTTATACAACGTCTAATACGCGCTATAACTAGAAGATGACGTGCATGTGTTGCATCAGGGAAATAATACATTAGGTACTTATCTGTGAATTTTCGTTTTAATGGTTATCGTCATTTTCTTGATTGGTATTAGGTGAAGAAACATATAACTATTTTCAATAGTAAAATGTATATCTGTTAATGTTATAAAAAGTTGATAATGGATTTACATTATGCAAATTAAATTTCAAAAATTAATTCACATCTTATAAAGCCCTTTCACACTTTCGCGAATCGTGCCACGATCGAGCCACGATCTTGATACGACTTCATACTAGATCTTTCAGTGGCGAGTCGGGACGCAAAATGTTCAATAAACAACCAAACAACGACCACTAAGAATATCGTTCCATCTTTGCTACGTCTTCGATACGCCTACAGATAGATATGACATGGATTGCTTCGGCAAGCGAACGGATAGGTTCTGATCCCTACGGAAGATAAACGGATTGCTACGACTAAGTAAGGATAGCCACGATTAGCGCAAAAATAACTACGACTTCAGTACGGATGGGTAAAACTGAAATTTCCTGGTATGTATTTTTAAATCATAATCATTTTCTAAAACACCCAATATTTTCAAAATAAGACGGTGTTACTTGTTTTGTACCAGTTATGGCATTAAATACATGTCTTTATATCATTTCCTGAAATTGTAAAGTTTATAAGTAATATTCTAATATGACAAACTTTACAGACACAGAAACACCATTTTTGGACCTAAATATCAAAATTGTCAGTGGAGAAATTCATACAAGTGTATATGACAAACGAGATGATTTTGGATTCAACATAGTAAATTTCCCCTGGCTTGACGGTGATGTCCCTAGATTACCGTCATACGTTATCTACATTTCACAGCTCATCCGCTATGCTAGAGCATGTACTGATGTTTTGGATTTTCAAAATAGAAATCTACAAATTACAAAGAAACTTTTAGGTCAAGGTTTTTCGCTTTCACAAACTTGTAAAGACTTTCTGGAAATTTTACAAAAATTATGATCAACTTCTTTTGAAATTCGGACCCATACAAGCAACGGAGTATATAACTTAAGGTATTTCACAACCTGCATTTTATGGTGACATAATTAACATAATAAGAAGGATCAAAGGTATACAGCATATGTATCGAAAATGCGTCAGAGTCATCAAACGCCTTTTATACCGTGGATATGATCCAAATGTCACCAGACGGACACTAAGCTTGGTACTTGACCAATATACAGTCTTGTACGAGCGCATTTTTAAGACTTGCACTCTGACTGACTGTGACGACGAGACTCCATGACGGGCCCTGTCCAAACCTCCTTAGAGAAGACACAGGGCCCCGACCACCTGTCCTCTCTGAATGTCAGCCGGACTCCTCGGGTGATAACATATATGAGCTCGCTACAGCCGGCAGAGCACGGACTGTATTACGCACATCCTCTTTTTATATCCATTAACATATTCATCTATGTTGCTTGGACCCCTATGTTTTACGGTCTTGTTTGTGTGTGGTCATCTAACAGTGAGGAGGTTGTTTTACACCATAATTGTGCGTTCTTCGAGACCTCTGGGAAATCGGAATAGTGAGAGGGTTGTGCGCACGTAATCCAGGCTAACCACACCGTCTGCTATTTACGTGGCAGATGGCCGTCCTAAGTCGGCACCGGTTGCCCATTGGTCTCGTTGGTTTATGTGTAGTCTTTTATGTTTCATGTTTGGTGTTCCTTGTCCCTTTTGCGTCTCTTTCTGTGGGTATCTGTTCTGTGTTTTTTTTTTTGCATGGGTGTTTTGGGATTTTGCTGTGGGTGCTGCAACCTAGTGTTGTTGGAGATCCCCTCCTTTCTTTTTGAATTTTTTTCCCTATTAAGACAACAGACGCGAGCAAGGCTCTATTCTCCAATATAGGCCCTATTGCGATAAGCCATGCCTGCCCATTTTCTGAAAGCAGAAAACCCGGCAGGAATTGGTTTTTACCAAGAATCGAAAGGTCTAAGTTTGGTCATCATTAGAATAGAAATAAAAAATGACAAGCCGGGTTCTATTGTCTCATAATGCCCTCACGTCCTCAGCCAATCACATTTATCACCTCGCCGCTGACGCGGCTTGGTAATAAATGTAATTGGCTGAGGACGCTCGGGCATTATGAGACAATACAGCCCGGCTTGTCATTTTTTATTTCTTAAATATTTTGACCGAAGAACACACAGAATACTTAAAGATTAAAGATTCAATGCGTAGGTATCCTTAGCTTTTCCTTTTCGAACCCCTTTATCACAAATATTGTCCCAGTTTGCTACGGATTGCTATGACTCTAGAGTAAAGAAAGTAAGTAAGGAAAGGAAAGAAATATGATAGAATAATATAAGTGATTTAAAAAAAATCCTGACGATAATCTCAACAGCACTCACAATAGAGCACCAATTTGAGCACTGAAGAACCTCTAGCAAGCTAGAGGTGGGACCAGGTGCCCGAGAGGAATAAGCATCCCCTGTTGGTCAACCGCATCCGACGTCGATGTTCATGCACGAAAAATGAAATCAATATATGAAATACATGCACTATCTGAGGTTGTGTCTGGTAAGCGATCAGAACCACATATTTTCATACTTTTGTAGCTTATGGTGATAAGTACATGTACTAAGAAAAAGAGTTACGAATTCTTACTTTTAAAACAATTGATAAGGAATTCTTTGTTTGAATTATCACCTGATACTGATCCTACGTTGTTCGCTAAAGTATGTGCCAAATTGGCTCTGTTCATTTGTATGACCATCAACGTCTTTGTAACACGTTCATGGAAAATTATCTCATTCTGCGTAACTGCTATGGCTCCAACAAAAGATGTCCCAATGAATTTACATCGAACTGAACTTGGTCCATTTGATACAGCATTTATCGTTAACATACAAATTCGGGACCCGTCAGTTACAACAATTCCTTTTGAATAGAAATCCGTCGATTCTGAAAGTATACAAAAACTGTAAGAAACATATCTAAAATGTTATTTGTAATTATCAAATTTTCACTTCAAGGAGTACATACAATAAGTGATCTATTTCTGGCAGAATTAATTTGGCTCAAACGACCCCGCCACACTTATACTCTAACTGACAGATGTAATAAAATTCATTCCGCCTTTAATTATATTTATATTACTAGTATTCAAATAGAACGTTGAAACAATAGAAAGAGTATTACGTCTGCAAACATTCGTTGATGGAAAGTATTCGTAGCCTTCTTTACACACACAAAGACCAATATCACTAGCTGTGTTTACGCACATATGAGGACATCTTGTAATTCCGCAGCTATCTGCAAATAAATAAATGTTTATATCAAAAGGAATGCGGTCCGGTACTTTTTAATGCTCTTTTCTTAAGCATGGGCGCTTGATTTATTGGCGGAATATTTTCTTGAGATTTTTTTCAATCATTGAATTTCCATTGTCATTTTCAAGAAACGAAGATTCTGATTTGCTGAGAAGTTTTGTTAATACATCGACCAACCCCATTTTTCACGGAAGTCTATCTATAGCACTATTTTTAGAACCGGGGGTTCCCTCAAACACAAATGAACTCGTTGCTGAAAATACAGTTTGTTGATGTTTGCTTATCATTTCAAGGGTACCATTTATTTTCTACTTACTCAAAAATTAACAGTGCATGTAGAATTTGCTCAAACTGGTCCTTCTTCCAAAAGATATAGAGAGACCATCGTTCGCTGTTGGAATCATGACGGCTGCCATTACTTGTTTTGGCAGATGTATCACTGCGAAACCCTCCGACTAATGAAATATAGTGCGGTGATTGATTGTTTTAGATCCAAGAAAATAGTTGGTTTTCCATAAATAGATGATAATGAAATGAAAAGAAATTAATCTTATATTATTTCTCTTGATGCAGGTATCACCCGAAAATTAGAAGAAAACTTTTGCATCAACGCGCTACGCTCATTGATGCAGTTTTCTGTCCAATTTTTCGGGTGATACCTGCATCAACTGAAAAAAATGAGATTCATTTCTTAATTCCGATGTCGGACTTCAAGTTTTACTAACATCATTGATCTGAGATAGAAGAAGAAGGAACGTTTTCCTATTTTCTCATACATAATACTCCATACCGGTAGCAATAAGTCAAACCCGAAAACTGAATATCCAGACGACCTTTACAAATTATACATTGCTTGATTATATGCGCAAAATTTATGAAACACTGAAATTTTGTACTAGATCATATATTTCAATATTTATACAAGTGGATAGGATAGGATGTACGATGCAAGATGTAGGATAGAAAACGGATAAATCTTATCCCTACTTTATCCTATCCTAACCTAACCACCTCAGAGAAATATATTTACCTTAATCCAATCCTATCTTATCCTATCCACCTCTATTTTATCCTATCCACCACTTTCTACAATTCAATCCATCATTTCATCAATTGGAAAGTTATTAACAGAAAAACATGCTTATCAGGTTGAATACGATCCATTGTCGCCTGAAAGGAGCTATGTTTTGGCCTTTTTGATCAATTCGATATAATATAGTATATTAATATGCTATTTCGAAAACTTGTCATTTAATCCAAAACTAACATCGAAATTAAAGGAGGTAAACATCTGAGCCCCTTTTTTCATTGAGTTAAAGAAGATCCTGAAGATAATAACAGCACTCAAAATAGAGTACCAAATTGAGTATCAACGACCCCTAGCACACTAGAGGTGAGATCAGGTGCCCGGGAGGAGTAAGTTGGCTAGCAGCACCCGCCGTCGATGTTCACACACGAGAATGAAAACAATATCTAAAATACATGCACTGTCCTAGGTTATGTCTATATAGAAAGTGCTATGGCGACCATGTCAGTGTATTATATTCAAAACATTTACTGTCAAACCCCTCGCGGGGAACTTTTTTACGTGCTCCACACGGCAAAGGGCATAAGTGAGACACAAATTATTAAAGAAGATCCTGACGATAATCTCAACAGAACTCACAATAGATCTCCAAATTGAGCATCGACGGACCCCCAGCAAGCTATAGGTGGGACATGGTGCCCGGAGGAGTAAGCATCGCCTGTTTGGCTAGCCGCACCCGCCGTCGATGTTCAAGGAAAGAGACGCAAAAGGAACAAGGAACACCCAATCAAACACAAATGAATACACATAAACCAACGAGACCAATTGGCAATCGTTGCCAACTTAGGTCGGCCATCTGCCATCCAATAGCAGACAGTGTGGTTATCCGGATTACGTACGCACAACCCTCCAGCTTTTTTAAAGAACGCACAATAACCTTTTCACGGTAAGGTTACCATACAGACCGTCAGTCGGCTGTAGCGAGCTCATGCATAGATACATGTAGAACCTCTAAATAGGTTTGTACAGGGCTCGTCATGGAGTCCTGTCATTACAATCAGTCAGTCGGAGTTCAATTCCTTAGAATGCCCTGGTACAAGACTGTAGGTTAGTCAAGCACGAAGCCAAGTGTCTGTCCTGTGACAGCATGATCATGTCCTCGGTATGAAATGATTCACACACAATTTCGATGTTAATTCTATCTACCTTTGATCCTTCTTATTTTGTTGATTATGTTACTACAAAAGGCAGGTTAAAAAATTTCCATAGCACTATACCCTGTTGCTAGTATCGGTCCGAGTTTTCAAAAGAAGTTCACAATATTATTTGTAAAATTATCCGAAAGTCTTAAGGTATAGCATTCCTCAGGTCTCAGATGCTCGTATTTCCTTTGTAACAATTTTTACAATATTTTCACTTCCGTATATTCCAAGCTTATGTTAAACCTGACATGCAAACAAAATATAATTTTTGGTATCATGAATATACCGAGACCTAAACCCGTTTGAACAATAGCATTGGACCCTATTGGAGAAGTAAGAAAAATCCCTCTTTCCCAAAATTACATTAGTTTAATAATCCGAACAATATTCTGAAGAGGGTCTCCAGGCAAAAACTTACCAGCAATTCCGACCTCATGGATACTCTACCGTAAAGTAGTTAATGAAATCGAGAACCTTAATTCAAAGTTTCTTGTAGGAGGGTTGTGCGCACGTAATCCAGGTTAACAACACCTTCTGCTATTTCCGAGGCGGATGGCCGTCCTAAGTCGGCGCCGGTTGGTCTCGTTGGTTTATGTGTAGTCCTTTGTGTTTGGTGTTTCTGTGTTCCCTTTTGTTCCTTGTCCCTTTTGTGTCTCTTTCTGTGCTTGTCTGCTCTGTGTTTTTGCATTGGGTGTTTTGGGGTTTTGCTGTGGGTGCTGCAACCTGGTGTTGTTGAAGATCCCCTCCTTTTTTGGTAATTTGTAAGTTTCTATCAAGAAAATCAAAAACATTAGTAAATGCTCTATCGGAGGTGATGAGCTGTGAAATGTAAATATCATACGACCGTGGTCTAGTATCATCTAGCCAGGGGAAATTTGCTTTGTCGAATAAAAAATTTTCTTTTGTCTTACACACTTGTGTATGTATCTCTCCATTTACAAATCTAATATTAAGGTCCAAAATTGATGTTTCTCTGGTGAAACATCTCAAATCATCACTTTTTCTTTGCTTTTGAAACATTTGAATAAATTCTTTTTCTGTATGAAAATAAATTTGCAACAAGAGGAACAAAGTTAGTTCAACCTGTTTGTAGAGATTATTAACAAATTTAACATAAATGTTGTCCAAGAGGAAGGACATGGCATTACACATGATTTGTATGATTTGTTATATGTTACGGAAATGAAACCACTCAATTCAGATATACAATATAAGTTTTACACTATCGATCAAAGAGCAATTAAACGAATTAAGCTAATCACTCAATGATTTTGTCAAGGGGAAATTTGATTTAAATATTACAAAAGTTGAATTCGGAAATAGTACGTGTATTGGTTTAGAAATGTCTAGATTACATCCTCTTAATGTTTTAAAATAGACCAAAAGAAGTTTACATCCTTCTTGTTTAGAACAATTTCACAATATCTTGCCAAGTGTTCCTTTACAGCTTTCATTTTGTGACGTCAGATTTCTTTTAGTGGGACATTTGCTAAAATTAGCAATGTATCGATAATTGTAATGAGACTTGCGCAGATTTGGGATGCACTGTATAAAGAAATAGGGATGTTGAATGTAGAAATTTTTACTTTAAGTCATGTTTGTTCAAAATGTATCGACACTTCCATTGCATTTGATATGAGTATTTGTAGACGAAAGTTTCGAAACAAAAATTGATATGCAGTAGGGTTTTCAAATAATTAAAGTCTTTTTATTGCTTTATCTGCAGGCGCGTAAACATATTTTCTCATGTAAATTACTTATGTTAGATTTGAAATATCTTTCACCGTTGGAAAGTGGATTTTTAAAGAGATGAGAGTACGTTAAATTGAAGGGGAGGTAAAATGCACATGCATGACAAATATGGGAAAAAATCATATCCTTATCAAGAAGTATAAAATCGTTCATCGAAAAAAAAATCCAACCAAGGACAAACAAAACCAGGATAAAACTAGAACTAAGGTAAGGCAACAGAAATAAAAAAAATCTACCATATGAAGAGAAGTGAACTCCCTGAGAAGAAGTGAGATTATGTGCCCAGACAAAGTTAGCATCTCCTGCTTGCATGCAGCACCCGCCACTTCAATTCGGTAGACAAGTCATAATCGGTAACTCCAACAAAGACCGACAAACGTATAAATCGGTATGTGATGACACAAAAGGTCTACGTCAGAATATGATTTATGACTCTGGACAAAGGGACGTCATAGTGTGCTACCATTTCCCCATATCGACCATAGAACTTCCTTAGTGACGTTGTTAGTCGGTCACAAATGTATCCTTGACTAAGAGGCCGTCAACTTCTTAGAACAAAATCTGAGTACATTAAAGTCTATTTAATGCTTTATCTGCAGGCGCGTAGACATATTGTCTCATGTAAATTACTTTTTCGGTTGATTGTCTGTCTCTTCAACGCATTTGAACATTTCTGTTGTCAAAAAATCTTGAAATTGCTAAAACGTGGGTCCTGTAGCATCATTTCCCACCCATCCTGCTACGTTTTTCGGAACATTTTTAGACATAATAATTTTCACACTAATGAGGATCACTGACGAGGGTTAAGTACCCGAAACGTGCATGTCTGGTCCATGCTGCAAATCTATTAGTTCTTAAATGATGCTATTGAATTTAAGGCGTTTAACATTTGAACCACTTGGTGAGCGTCACTGCTGGTGGACCAGGAATCCCCGAGGGCACATGTAGCCAAGTTCGATCAACTTCGGTTGATTGTCTGTCTCTTCAACGCATTCGAACATTTCTGTTGTCAAAAAATCTTGAAATTTCTCAAACCTGACCATATCAAATCCATCCTGCTACGTTTTTCGGTACATTTTAAGACATAATAATTTTCATACTCTTTTGGCCATATAACATTGTTTCGATTGAGGATCACTTACGAGGGTTAAGTACACGAAACATGCATGTCTGGTCCATGCTACAAATTTATCAGTTCTTAAATGATGCTATTGAATTTGAAGACATTTTACAATACATGGAGCTTGCCCGAGGATAACGTATTAATTGAGAAATGAAAATGTCATATGCTTGTAACGACTGAATTTGCTACTCAGAAAAGGAAAATGTGTGAAATTGAAATTGAAGTCGTCACGTTTCTCATAGAGGGAGGTGTTCGTATTACCATGGGCGTCAAAAGACAACATGATATTCAAATAGAGCACTGAATTAATGGTATCTGTCGTTTCTTTAACTTCGAGTTCAACGGGATAGATTGCGCTAACGATTACCGTTACATGTATTACTCGTAAATGCGTTGCCAATAATTTGTGACAGTCTCTTTTTCAATTTCGTATGTGGCATTGTGGTGTAAAGTGTCGAAAAGTCAAACGATTTTATAGAGTGTACTCTTTACAACTGTGTCAATTTGAGGTGTTCTAAAAGCTCTTTCGATTTTTTTAAGATCCACATTTGGTTTATACCGCTACGCGAATACACGGTTGAACAACACTTTTGAAGGCACGACTTAATTTCAGATCAAAGTTTGGTGAGTAAGACCGATACAGATTTGGTCGAACATTTTGAGGAACCATCAATGAAACGTTGCTTATACGTATTTTTTTCTTTTTTTTTTTTCATTTTTGGTATACAATACAGGTACGGTAAATCTTGATCCAATGTGTTGGTGTCAAGATCGAAAGAGGCAAACACTGATTTGCGATTTTCAATTACTTCGCTGAAGCCGCAAAATTGTTTGAGCATGGTTTGGATTTCCAGAAGTCGAATTAGAATGCATTCTAACTTTTTTTAAAACATGACGAAAAAGGAAGCTACTCACTTATTCCTCTAAGAGGCTGTTGCATTGTTGCGTTGAATACACTTATGACTCGTGCTTTTTCAACTGTTATATATTTTTCGTACTTCTCTGTCTTTTTGTCGTACAGGTAGATATGTCCATTTCCATACAGTGTCGTATAGATGAACTTCTTCAAATAGAAATCATTGAACAATCATACTAAAATAAAGCTGTACATGGTTATCAGATGTCCTTCAAATAGTCTTTTTCTTCTTTCTTCTTCATAAACAAGGGCAAAAGTCCTAACTTGCTTAAGAAAAACTTTAGCCGGTGTTATATAGTAGTTTTTTTCCCAAAGTAGCTTTGCCCCCGGAAAAACTGCCATATTGTAGATTTTCCCCCATGGCGGGAAATACTGCTATATAGTAGTCTTTCCCCCATAGCAGATCCCCCGTACCGTTACTGATTTCGATTTTATCTTTTTTATTATTTTGCATTCAATAGAGATTAAAGATTGCTTGTGATTTGGACTTATATTATCTCGAAATGCTCACTCAGTTTGTCTTGTATTATCTTCATGTCGGTGTATATGTCTGTCTGCCTTTGCGATTTTCTGTAAGTGTGTCTGTGTCTATCTTTGTGTCTGTCTTTGTGTCTATATGTTTGTTTGGGTTTTTTTTGTATTTGTCCGTCTTAATGTTTGTCTGTCTTTGTGTTTTTCTGTATGTCTGTCACTGTGTGTCTGTCACACTCTTTATCTATATGTGCTTGCCTGTTTGTACTTGTGTTTGTCCGTCTTTGTGTCCCTTTATTCATGTGTCTGTCTTAGTGTACTTTTATTTATGTGCCTGTCTTTGTGTCTATTAGTGACTGTCTGTGTGTCTTTGAGTGTCTGTCTGCGTATGTCCGTCTGACTTGTATATATCTCTTTATCTTTCTGTCAGTCAGACTGTGTGTCTTTAGATAATATTTCATCAAAACTAGCTCTAACGGTCAATGACAAATGTGTGAGTACAGTTCAAACCTCTAAGCTAAGGCCAGTCATCTAGGTCAAAGTCAATACTTGAAATTTATCAATTTTTGTAAAGTTTTGATGTCAGGGTAGTATTTCATAAAGTTTTGGTACAATAAAGAGTAATACAATAGATCAAGGTCAAAGCGCAATGTCAAGGGTAATATCTGAAATCAGCTCAACCTGCTTAGATATTTCGCCAAGTACTGCATGGATACTCATTTTCTTTTCATATATTTGCAAATGGGGTTTTAAGCTAATACAGGTTTCAAATATATGTTTGTTTACAAAATGTTTCTGCGATGTAAAAAAGTTGAATTTTGAATATTTCCATGAGGTGAATGTTAAAGTTGGGGTCATTCGAATTTATAGATGATAAAGATATCCCTACAATGTAGGGGTTTTATAAAAGGTTCAAAGATGATAAGCACGAAAATGCCAAAAAAGTTATCATAGGGCGAGCTACCTTAAACGGAATATTTGATATATTATATGTACGTTACTACTATATAGTCAAATTTAAAATTGTATCCTCAAGGTCAACAGTCTATGTCAAGGTCAGTATTTAAATAAATTCAGCTTATTCGTTTCTATATCCAAGCAAATATGATAATATGATACATGTATTTCATAACACAAAATTACATTTTTCAAGGAAAATGCAAAATCTCAAGGGCAATGTCAAAGTCAATATCTTATTTAAAATGTTCTTCCTAGGGCCAGATTTTTTTAATTGGATTACGGATCCGGCGACTGTATTTTTTACTAATCTAGAAAAAAATTAAAATCATTTTTTAGGGATTTTTTTTTATTTTCCGGTCCTAGTAATTTATGATCACAAAAAAAGGAAAGAAAAATCAAAAATAATTATTTTTGAAACGATTTCAAATAGCTGTGTGTCTAAAAATCCTGCGATAAACACCGAGGGGCCGATCGCGTCGTTTTATAAAACGAGATCGAGATTAATCATGTATTGTATATGGAAAACGAAAGTAAAACTTCGGTCGTGATGGAGATGGAATCATCATGTTCTGACAATCCTTGGTCAAATTTACAGTTTTTAAAAGATAGTTATAAGGTCATGAAAGTTTCGAGGACATGGTATAGGGTATCCTTAGTTAGATGAATGTCAGGGCCGGAGGTACATGTACCGTGAAATAAAGTCAAGGCCTGACAAATGTGAAATGACGTTGCCCAATCAGGCAGTAGAGCTACAGTAGAGGCAATGTATTCAGAAAGCATGAATAGATGTGTGTACACCTTGTATAGCACTGTATGAATTCTGGCATAACATTATGAGAGTTGAATTGGACATAGGAGTGGAGGACAAGAATCCCACCCCCCTCCAATCAACAATGAAACACAATTACAGGCTTGTTTTTTTAAAGTATAACTAGCATACAGATTTAAGCCCCTCTCCCCCCCCCCCCCTAAAATTTCCAAAGATTGCATTTACTCCTTTTTTCACAAACACAGGCTTAATTGGTTAAGAATTTTTAAAACCTCTGGCTCTTATAAATTAGAAGTTGTAAAACTTCTGCAACCCTCTTGTTGATTGTCATGATACCGTAATGACATGTAAAGATAAAAAATAGTGTTCAAGTTAATACTACATATCAACAATAGTGTAGGATTCTAAGGAAGGTCACTGAAAAGTGTCAAAACAGAAAATGAATGGATAAAGCCATTTATATCTGTTCAGTGTACATGTTTCACTCAAATTTAAGTTGGGTCAGTAAAGGCGGATTGAATCTTTTTTTTTTTTTTGGCCTACCGACCCAAATTTTTGGAAAAAAAAATCCGTAATCCAATTTAAAAAAAAAATGTGGCCTAGTTATGTTGTGTTTGGAATAGGAGGATTATTTTCATGCTTTTTTACAACATGGATTAAACAAATTCCGGAATTCATTCGAGGGGGGTTAAATGGCTACATAGCATTTTTCCCCTGGGGAAAATCTACTATAACATTTGGGAAAGTCTACTATATAGCAGAATTTTCCCTGGGGGAAAACTACTATATAATAGATTTTCACGGGACTCCATGACATGCCCTGACTAAACCTCTATAGGGAAGAGAAGGCCTACACAACTGTCCTCTCTGAATGTCGGCCGGAATCCCGGTGGTAGGATGTATGGGCTCGCTCACTAAAGTCGTCAGAACTGTATTTCGTAACCTCCCCATCCCGAATCTTTTTATATCAATAAACATATTCATCTGTGTTACTCGAGCCCCTTTGTTTTGTTGTCTGGTTTGTCTGTTTACCTTTCATGAGGAGGTTACTTACGCTATGAGTAAGCGTTCTTCGTTACCTCTATGTAACCGGAAAAGTGGGAAGGTTGTAGGCATGTAATCCAGATAATCATACAATTTGCAACATAACTGCAGATGACCGTTGCCCATTAGTCTCGTTGGTTTAGGTGTTGTCTTTTGTGATAAGTGTTTTGATGTCGTTTATATTGTGTTCATTGTCACTTTTGTATCTCTTTTGCTGTGTATGTCTCTTGTGCTTTCGCTAGTAGTGTTTTGGTGTTTTGTTGTGGATGCTGCGGCAGTGTATTGTTGGAAATCCCTCCCTTTTACTTAAAAGAGATACAGGTCAAGTTCAAGTTTTGTTATTCCCTTGGACATGACAAATTTCATTAATTGTTCAGTTGTCTGGACTTTTCTTGGCTGTTGTTGTAGATATTAAACTGAATTGTGCTATGTGAACATATTATAGTGTGATATAGATCAAGTTTAAGGTCAGGGTGCCGACTTTTAATAGAAATGAGGTTGAAGAAAGATGGATATGTTCATATGTAGAGGAACATCTCCTCGAACTTTTCAGACCAAAAAATCAAAATTTGCCCGTCTCGTTTTTTGGCAATAAACGTCAATTTTTGGCCTATTTCAACATTTTTGTCATTTTAGAGAATACACCATCATAACTTTACATACCTCTGAAATGCATGAAATTTCTAAAATTCATATATATCTTTATTTTTCAAGATTCTTATAGCTTGTTGATGGATTAAAGGCTATTTTGAGAAATTCTTGATAAATAATCAGTTCTACATATAAAGAGAGAATTTTCTTATAAAAACAATGAAGCTGGTTGCCATGGCAACAACTCATTATTTCTATTAATAGCTAGAAGGTCGCCAGCTACACAATTTTTTTCTACACATATATCTATGGTATTGCTTTATCCTAAAGCAGTCAAATCAATATGTACCCGAATTAGTTTTTGAGGAAAATGACTGTTTCTATAAATAGCACAATAATTTATGCATAAAAATCAACATTTTGACCCAAAAACATAGAGTTTATCTTGACGTTTGAATTTCTAATAATCTCACATTTAAAGAGTATAATGGATAGTAAATATTCTGATGTTTGAATCTTTGGTAGCAGAACTAATGCGAAAATGACAATATTTTTCCTATTTTCGGCGACTTTTCATTGAAAAATATGCATTTTTCCCAAAAATATCCATTCAGAAATGAAAGGTTCAAGAATTATCATTTTCTAAAATAATGTAACAATCTGAGCTGAAACCATGTATCGTTTATGTCAGTTTCAAATATTATGTGATATGAAAATAGAGTTATCTCCCTGTAGTCGCAACCCCAACCTTAAGTTGGATTTTCAATGAGGTATTTTTTACAAAATTTATGGCCCTTTGACTTAGCAAATTATATGAATTTTTCAGTTTTACAGACCTTTTCCAATACATAGATTGAACTAATTCATTTGTTTTTTGTGTAAGTACGAGGGTTGTCCGTAAAGTTCGTGGACTGCCCTGATAAAAGCTAGCTAACAATGGTCAAATAAATGAAAGTATCATTTGTATTAAATTCAAGTTCCATATCGATAATAAGCCAAATTCCATCACCAACAAAGCACAATAGTTATGTTTCTATACAATATAAAAAGGACACTCCCTCATACCCGGAGCAGTAGCATGAGAATCATTGACGTTATCCGTTATAAACTGTTTTGACAATCCTACTCTCCTCGCTAAATTTAGATTTCTTAAAAAAATCGAAACCCATCCAGCACAGACATGACTCGTTGTAGGATCATAGGATAAGATCTTATGCACGATTTTTTTTAATTTCAAAGTTAACTGCAATTTGCCGAATTGTTAGTCGACGATTACTATGAATCACGTCATGTTCTTCATTTAAAAGCACTTCTTTCTTTTATAGAAAGTCTTCTCTAGCGCATACCGCCCTGCAAACTGTCCCTAACGTCCATAAATCTTCTTTGCCACTTGAAGACTTGCGAACAACTAGTTTTATCATTTTTTCCCGACTGTTTAAGGAATCTATGAGTCTCTGTCGGTGTTTTTCTGAAGCCTATGCAAAATTTTATAACTCCTCTCTGCTCCGCCTCTCGAGAAAAGGTCATTTTTTTCGGACAATGACGATCACATCCTATTACCTTCATATCCGGGTTTCTCTGCCATCTTGAAACTTTGAACGTTCAAATTTTGCATGTGTGATGTCATAACTATTGTCAACATAACAATGTTAAAATTATAGTTTTATCCGCGGAATTTGACAATATGCAAATGAAATAAATAAAATAATAAACAACATATTTTGGTAAAAATTTACCGTGCTCCGGGTCACCATCCTATGTCTAATTACGAAGTAAAAAATAAGATCAAAATATGATAATAATTTACATTTCGTAATTCGCAAATAGTATATGATAGTATATGATAATAAATATACTAAAAATAAATATCTTTGACGTTAATTTTCCTGAATTTAAGACTTGTCCACGAACTTTACGGACAGCCCTCGTACAGGTCAAGTGGAATTCATTATCAATTGAAGCGTTCCAGGCAGAGTTGCAGGATATAGATTTATGCCGGAAGGGGACTTATATCGCTCAGCGATCAGAAATCTATTCCTCTTTTGAACATAGCAACATGCTTAGCTATACAAGTGAGATGCTGTCCATTTCAGAAAACCTAATCTTACTCCTGCGACGGGGTTTACTATTGCATTATGATTCATTCAGGACCTTGTACTTTATTTGTCAGTACTACTTGTTATCGGCTCCATGAACACCTTTGGTACAAATGATTTGTAAATATATCAAAGTACAATTTTACCGGATGTAATGTTTTTGTCATTTCAGTAACTATCGCAAAACATGATTTTGCAGTCCCGGAACAAATACAAAAGACAATTTTTGCTACACAAACGCTCAAATTAGACTAAAATAAAATCATAATTTTCTTATCATGAAGTAAAAGAGATTTTGTATGTTTGAGTCTGTACAGTAAATGAGCTAAAAATCTTAATTGAAGTGTCTTTCTTGAAGGGTGTTTTTATCAATCCCATTCCCTGCTTACATACCATAGATATATCAACTGATGTTGGATGTGATCCTTTCTTTCTATCTATTACACGTCTGTTTTGGCCGTTATAATCGCAAGTCTCAAGTGTACCACGGATTTCGTCGACCCAGAATAACATCTGTTTATCAACATCGGCCACCATGGAATAAACCCTCTTCAATGATTTGAATGCCAGTATTTTCCTTTCGTTTCCAGATAAGCTTGTCCTTTCGATTGTATCATGATGAACGTCAGACCAAAATATATACCTTCAAAAGTTATAATCAATCAAATACGATATCTTAATCATGTTAATTCCTTATTCGGATAACCACACAATTTGCTAATAGCAGATGGTCTTCTCAAAACGGCGCCGGGTGCACATTGGTCTCCTTCATTTTATGTGTAGTCGTTAATGTTTGATGTTCCTTTACGTCTGTTTCGATTACTTTGTATGATGTTCTAGTGAATATTGCGTCTTTCTGTGGTTTGAAGTTTTGTCTGATGTCATGTATGTGTCACTTTCAAGTGGGTTTGTTTCGATGGGAGTTGCAGGGTGGTCATGCTGGAGATTTTTCCCTTTTCTTTACTTCAAGCATTTTGGTTTCTGCATTTTCTGTAAAATGAAAAGCTATGAAAGCATTATAAAAAGTTATCCCTAATTGTCGCTTCGCTTCGCAGGCGACACATTTATACATTACGAGGCAGACAGGAAGCAGCTGACATATTCAAAAATAACTTTTAGCTGAAAGAACTATTAGGTTTTTGTGTTTTTTCCCATTTTCTGAGGTTTATTCGTTTTTGTGCTTAGTTTAAACTCTCTGGACAGTACATTGGAATAGAGATTCATGAAAAACAGTATATATTTCTTACCTAGCTAGAGGATCGATTGCGAGTCCTTCGGGCTGTCGTAATCCATCTGAGACAATAATTTTGAACATACTCTCGTCTTTTGTGTAAGCAGGTTGCATAGCGATCCAATCATGCATACTATCGGTCCAATAAAGATTTTCGGAAAGCCAGTCAAATGCTACGCTTCCAAAACCCTCTGAAACACCTATCCTTATGTCCTCAAATTCCTTATACTTATTAAGATTTCCGCTGAAGTTCTTTAGCATACCAATTGTTCTTAATAAGTACAGGAATAATGTATTGTTCCTATGATCAAAAGTCATCCCGGAGATCCATGGACTGTTTTCGTAAATTTTATTTGATGTCTCAGAGTAGATGCCTCCATTTTCAACAAAGACAGACAACTTCTCTGGGGAGGTCCTTTGTGATACAACAATATGTCCGGTGGTTTCTGAAAAAGAAATGACATATAAAACCAACATACCGGAAGTATTGAATGAAAGTCAAACACAAAACCGAAGTCAGCTTTCATAAATCCAAAGACTTACAATTCTTGAAAGATACAAAACAAAACTTCTGTTTCTTCTGTAACAGAATGTCTTGAAATTTCTGAAACGAGGGTCCTGTAGCAACATATACCACCCATCCTACTACGTCCTTCGGTAAACGTTTTGGTCACAATAATTTTCAAACTCTTTGGCCATATTACATTGTTTAGATTGAGGATCACTGACGAGGTTTAAGTACCCGAATCGTGCATGTCTCATCCATGCTGCAAAGGAGTAGGTGCGCTAAGCTGCCATTTCGGCCCAATTTTCAAAGTTGTTTATATATCCATAATATTCTAGTTTATAAATTGTCAAATGTTTTGTGACTCCAAATCAGGAAAGACTTTCTTGATTTCACAGTCCTATACTGAATAACACGTCACTCAAAACGTCTAAAAACTTTGAAATCATTGAAAATATCAATAAATGACCGACATTTCGATATAAAACTATGAAATCAAGTAGCACTCCAGGTCTTGCTCATGAATATTTTTGTATCAATCGATGGATTTCTGATCGGCCTTTTAATTTGCATAAAAAAATCGTGGGCGAGGCTTGGAGCGTAGATGAAGTTTTGTGTGTAAAATACGATGATTTTTCTTAGTTTTGCGTCATTCAGTGGAAATGACGTCAAAACATGACGTCATACATAGCGCACGTGACGTTACGAGGGTTCAAATTATGACGCGGTATTTTCTCAAACATTCAAGATTGCAAAAAGTGAGAAGCATTTTTCGTCAAAGTTATATGGCCAATATGATGGGTTAGCGCACCTAGTCCTTTATCTGTTTTTAACTGATGATATTGAATTTGAAGACTTTAACATCATACGTTTTTTTCTCAAGTATGTATACAACACTAGAATGATATATAGTTTCTTTCTATGCACATTAAAAATAAACTCCAGGTGTCACCAGAAATACCAGATAGAAAATCGGGTTGACAAAATTAGGTCGGCGATTTGTTTGTAATCTCGTTCCATCGTACTATTACCGGTGTAGACATTGTACAGGGCATACATGTATAGGCATCACTGGAAATAATGTAAAAGGACAGAAATCAAATACCCTCCTTAAAATATCTGTCCCAGAGGTATTCCTAGTCGTAATTCTTTTGTTCCGATGACAGTCAACACAAATCACTAGATATAAACAAACTACGTGAGGTCACTTATTTATTACCGTAACGCTGATTGATCAAATGTAAACCAATAGAGAGACTGTATTCAACTCAGTCCCCTAATCCTCGTGTAGATGCGGATCCAAGTTTTGATTTGGCGGTAATTATACCGAATATATATATATTTACTGTGAAGTAAAAAATATAAAGTCATTCAGTTCGCTACCGTATATATTTCAGTATTTACATGTCTATGACAAAAAGGAAAGAAATCTTCGAAACTGTAGATTTTTATGTAACAAGGAAATTAGTTTTATTAATTTGAAAAACAGAAGGCAAAGTATTTCCGTCACTTTTTCGAATAAATCGACCTGCAGATCTACAGATGACAAGTTGCCTGTACTTTTCCATTAAAAAATATTGGTAATATGTTATAAATGTTGTTTCAATACGACTAGAATCCTATAAATGTACAAGAAAGGGGGTGATCTCCAACAATACACGGTTGCAGCACCCACAGCAAAACTTCAATACACCCAATGCAAAAACACAGAGCAGACACCCACAGAAAGAGACGCAAAACGGACAAGGAACGCAACCTCATACAATAGAAAGATGAACACAAAATGACTACGCATAATCCAAGGAGAGCAATCTGTGCCGACTTAGGACAGCAATCTGTCACACAAGTTGAAGACGGTGTGGTTATCCGGATTACGTGCGCACAACACTCCCACTTTTCCGATTACCCAGAGGTCTCGAAGAACGCACAAAGGTGGTGTAAAATAGTCACTTCACTGTAAGACAGCATGACGCAGGGACCAAAGAAAAACACATAAGGATATTTAAATGGATATAAAAAAGAGAAGGCATACGAAATACAGTCCGTGCTCATGCATGTGATAACCCAATTGTCCGACTGAGATTCAGAGGGGACAATTCCTATTCTTTGAAATTACATTTGTTTTTAAATAAGTTAATTTATTTTAGATGATTTCCTTATGATACTGAAAAATTCTTCATTTTTAACCAAAGTTCATTTGCGGATCCAGCTAGTTGGATAGGGGTTGGCATTCCCCCTTCTTCCCTTGGTCGGATCCTTAAGAAAATGGAAACGGAAATTAATGAGAAAGAGAGAAAGAAACTCCTTCTATCTATCTATTTGGTATCATTATGATTCAACTGATAGTCTTAAAGAGAGTGGAGGGTAGGTGGGTGTAGAAAAGAAAAAAATCTTAAAACGTAGATGAGATAGACTTATTTTGGATTGAGAAAGGACTTGAAAATTATAAATGGAGAGAAGATAGTCTTACGTGTAGAGGGAAGGTTCATGATTTGTTGAGGGCGAGGTTGAGTGATGAATTGTTAGTATAGAACACTTATGAATATTCTAAGGATTGGCCGTTTTAAATAAGATTATTTTCAGATGTTATATTTGAAAATATCGTTCTCCTATAGAAATTTAGGCAAAATATAAGCATATACTCCAAACATTTTGCGGCTCGCTCCACTCGTCATTTTTTATGATAAAGCTCTTAATTCTTTTTGAATGTGATAGAATTTCTACTGTACATTTCTGAAAATGTAACGGCTTACTACGCTCGCCACTTTACATTTCAAATTGAAAATTTCAAACCATAAATGCATTTTTTATAAATGGAAAGACATTCTATACCATGGTGTGTAATATTCAGCTCCTCATCTTAAATAATCCAACCCCCCCCCCCCCCCCGATCTCTATGCATTGTTGAGAAGGGTAAAAATACATCCATCCCGCAGACTGTTTTAATTTTAATGTAATGCAGATTGCTGTACTAGGTAGTTCAGTCAACATTATAAATATTGTTACATATAGACATTGAATCTGACAATTCAATTAATTTGGAAGTCATTTTACATAGTATTGCACCCCCCCCCCCTTGTAAATCTTGTAATTCAGTTTGGTCTCACTCCCATATCGGGAGTTCGTATCTTTTCATATGGTGGAGGTTTTTGTTTGTTTGCTCTCGTTCATGTTTTATCCTGATTTTGTATGCCTTCGGTTTCTGATTTTCTGAATTATCGATTTTGTGCTGTATACAGGGATATGGTAATTATCCATATTAGTCATTAAAGTCAAATTTGAGAAATTATTAGGTGGAGTTTCCTTCCTATAGATGACTGAGATGAATACAGTCTCTCTATTGGTTTACATTTGGTCAATTAGCGTCACGGTCATAAATAAGAGATTTCACGTGGTTAGTTTACAAACATGGTTGATTCTCTATGGATTTGTGTTCACTGACATAGAAACAAAGGATTGCATGACTGACTGTACCTCTGGGGCACATATCTCAGGGTAGGTGGTAAACTTTTTACATAATTTCAAGTAATGACAATGACTTTACTTCAATACATGTATGCCCTATACAGTGTATACATTGGAACGAGGGGACAATTGTCAATATTGAAATATATGCTCTATAGTACCAATTTTATTGTACTAGACACGTGTTTCGGATATTTGAATCCTCGTCAGTAGTACTTCATGCCAAACGGTTAAATAAAGCCGAATTGAATATTTTCCTGGCGCCATCTATAATACAGAGTTTCAATTTCCTCTTGCCAAAATGAGCGGCTCCAAATTTTGTGTAGGGTTTATTCAGAAGCGTATTTAAGTGAAAAATATGGCCAAAAATCGTTGGAGGGTAGGCGCAAGGAGCTTAATTCTAAACATGACCGAAAAAATAGCAAATCGCCGACCTATTTTTAACCGATTTTCTACCTGGTATTACAAATAACTCCGATTAATTTAAGGAGGTATTGAACACTTTGATGCCAAATTCAATTTTTCTCTAGATTTCTCAAATTATTCATTTCTTGTCTGTTCTTCATCATACAAATTTACATGTGATTCTATCCACAAGAACATTTTCTATGAGACTTTGAAATATGCGTTTTTCAGCGTATTTGTGAATTTCTTTATGACGTCATATTATCAAAAGTGTCATACCGGTTCTCGTAAAGCTATTGGAAATTAATTTTGATTTAACTTCCAAAATATTCATAAATGTATTGCTCTTACATACGGTAAAAAATAGTTGAATTGTGTTATAAACAAAGGCAGGATACTGGAATAAAAGATGACACCGTCGCTCAAACAATTGCAAATTCGAACCGACTGACTGTAGTTGATAGTTGGTTATAAGGAATCCTGTGGATGAATCTTTGTTAAAAACTAACAGAATGATCAACGATGTCCAGAGATGATTTCATGATTGAATGAGAAAAATTAAATTTGGGATTAAAATTTTACGAAGCTTAATATTTTCCAATTTATTCTCACTTATGCTTCCATTTTCAATGAACTGAAATCCGCTTTCCTGTTATGTAAATTTGTCAACGAATACACAATGATAAAAATTAAATTTTCTTTTTTAATCATGCAAAGTTGCAATGCAATACGTTTGGTATAAATGTTTAAATTGCATTTTGAATGCGATAGTTTGTGACGCCATTTTCCCCGATAACGTCGAAATCGCGTCGTGGTTTGCTCATGAATAAAATTCCCAAGTACACGATTTTGAAAATCGCTATAATTTATTCAAATGACGTCGGAAATTACTCACACTTCATCAAAATACTCAGATTTGTATATCAATCAGCATATCAAATATTTTAAGGAAGTAAGGACGCTATTTTTCCTAGGAAGTGAGAAAACAAATAATGCCGACGCCATCTTGGTGCTGAATCCCTCCTTAATACGTTGTTTTAGTATTCGATTGAAATAGACTTTTGCTTGCCATACTGAATTCTTTCAAGATCTTGTGCTTTTCAAAAATCAATCTTATCTATTTCACTTTGTAATTCCTCATAAGTCAAACTATCGAATATGACAAAAACATTATAAGAAACTGTACTTCCGGTGGCTATAAAAAAATACAAATAATAATGAAAACATTCTTTTTCTATATTGAAAGTTTTATCGATTTTTCACCGTCAGTTTTGAAGCTACGAAGGTACATTGTACATATATACCCCTTGATAGCCCCCAAATAGGCCGTAAATTTAGAATGAGCACACATTAGGGAACAGTTACAAATCTTCTATGGAGGCAGAAAATGAACAAGTACTGTATTTCTTAATCGAAATGATGTGCGCAATCGGATATGTATAGAATTATAAATGGTCACTAAGACTTTTAAAAGAAATTGTCGAAAGGATATAAATTTATGTCTATTTTCAGAACATCTTTGAGTTGTTAATTTTTAATCATAAATCCATTTATCTGAAACCCTATCATATATTTTCCGTAAAAACTTGATGTTATTTTCTTCCAATGTCAAATTAATTTCCGACAATTGAAATTTTACCGTCCAGTTTTAAATAATAGTGATTGTGTTACCCCCTCTCTCTTATTTTTACGTCACCTAATGCTGACGTTCTTGCACAGGACGCGCCAATTTCGCCGTTTTTATTATGACGTCTTAACTGATCTAGAGCTTTCCGATGGGGTTCTTTCGGATACTGTTCTAGACCCCCTTAAACTTTCGTTTAATTCCTTGCATTTTAGAGTAGTTTGAATCGAAAAAAGAATATCAATGTTGCTTTTTCACATTATTAATTATTTTCATAAATCGAAAGAAAATCGATACAACACCTTGACGAGAATAGAACATCACTACGGCATCAAAGAAAATCTCGAGTCTTCATGCAAGCGCGTTTTACTTTGGGCATGCGCAGGGTAAAAACATATATTATCTTTTTTTCAGTATTTATGTATTTGTAAAGTAAAACGCATGTTTTATTCGGGATTTTGCTCTCTCTACGAAAAATATTTATTTTCATCAAATACGTCATGCACCATTAACGTTACCTAATATTAAATAAAAATTTCGAAAAAAAAATAAAGTGAAAGTATTTAGATAGTCTGTTGTATTCTTTTCACAAATGAAATGGTATTCTTCATAAGATTATGCGGATTAAAGAAAGTATTCGATTATAAATTTTGACCAGTATAGATATACAACAAAGTACTGTGATATGGTAAGCAGTCAGCAAATTACAGAATTACATTGATTAAGTAGTTCATAGAAGTATTGTATTATAAGATTTTGTACCATGTATAGATATACAACAAAGTACTGTGGGTCGGGCGTTCTTTTTGTCTTTGTGTGAGATAGTAAGCAGTAAGCAAATTACAGAATTACAATGATTAGGTAGTTCATAGAAATAGTGTATTATATAATTATGTACTATGTATTGGGATATGGTCATTATCCATATTTGTCATCTTTTAAGAGGGTGAACAAATCAAACGTAAACCCTATCGATGTCGTAAAGAAAACAAAATCTGAAAACTTATTGAACAAATGGTTGAATATACCTCTAGATTAAAGAGCAATGCATTTCGAATGAGGAGCAATATATATCCTTGTTTACATCTAAAATACGCTTCTATCACGACATCGTTTTACCCTTGGCATATAGTTTACGTCATCAACGGTAGTTTATTTGACGTCATACTGAATTATGACGTTGTAATATTTTTCCGCAAATTATCATGAAAGCGCTTTGTGCTTGTTCTTTAGAAGTCCTGTAAAATCAGTTTGTCTTATATTATTTCACGCCATGACAACTTTACAGAGCGGAATAATTTGATTGTGATTGAATTGAGTAACAGTTTTTATACTTCAAATTTATTCTTGCATAAAAAAAACACAAATAAATTCAAAAGAATAATTATATTTTATAGTTCAAGTTGACGATGCGGCGTTACTGACCACGCAATTTACCTCAAACATTGAAAACGTGAAAAACTAATATATCTTGAAAGCACTTTTCTTTCATTTACAAAACGTATTTGTTATAATGATTTAGTCAGAATTTATATCACGAGGCCTATTGATTAGTAGTTGTAATAAGTGAGCATGACGACCGACTGTCAAATCATCAAAAGGACCAAAGATCACGTACATCATGTAGTATATTACTTTGGGTATTTCACAACCTGCATTTTATGGTGACATAATTAACAAAATAAGAAGGATCAAAGGTAGACAGCATATGTATCGAAAATGCGTCAGAGTCATCAAACGCCATTTATACCGTGGATATGATCCTAATGTCACCAGACGGACACTAAGCTTGGTACTTGACCAATATACAGTCTTGTACGAGCGCATTCTTAAGACTTGCACTCTGACTGACTGTGACGACGGGACTCCATGACGGGCCCTGTCCAAACCTCTTTAGAGAAGACAGGGCCCCGACCACCTGTCCTCTCTGAATGTCAGTCGGACTCCTCGGGTGATAACATATATGAGCTCGCTGCGGCCGGCAGAGCACGGACTGTATTACGCACGTCCTCTTTTTATATCCATTTACATATTCATCTGTGTTGCTTGGACCCCTGTGTTTTACGGTCTTGTTTGTGTGTGGTCACCTAACAGTGAGGAGGTTGTTTTACACCATAATTGTGCGTTCTTCGAGACCTCTGGGAAATCGGAATAGTGGGAGGGTTGTGCGCACTTAATCCAGGATAACCACACCGTCTGCTATTTACGTGGCAGATGGCCGTCCTAAGTCGGCACCGGTTGCCCATTGGTCTCGTTGGTTTATGTGTAGTCTTTTATGTTTCATGTTTCTATGTTGTGAGTTGGTGTTCCTTGTCCCTTTTGCGTCTCTTTCTGTGGGTATCTGTTCTGTGTTTTTTGCATGAGTGTTTGGGGATTTTGCTGTGGGTGCTGCAACCTAGTGTTGTTGGAGATCCCCTCCTTTCTTGTAAAATAAATGAATCCGAAGGACCCCGTAAACACACTTCCCACCTGTTGAAAAGGGAATTATTCTGTTTCAATTTTACTAATCTATGATGTAACGACATTCATTAAAGTGAGCATGTGCAGGAAATCAGGGTGTGCGTTTACTACTTTTCCTAGCATACCGACCCCCCCCCCCCCCCCCCACTTAGTAAAATGAAACTAGAAATGTGCCTTAGCTAACTTTAGATAAATTGTTTCAAAGAAAACTTATCAAGAGATTAAAAGATCCTTCGTATCGTTGTTCTACTAAAGTTGCTTCAATTTGTTTTTCAAATCTGGTACAATATGTACGAATGTCAAAACTACATGTACATGTATAAATAGATACGTGTATATGCCGCAAAATCAATTTTGAGAGAAATGATATACAGAAGGAGCATACAGATAGGAATCTAGAACATCCATTTTTCTCATTCACTGAGATTAACAGTATACAATATCGCCGAGCATTACCTAAAGTGAGCGTCACGATGAGCGTTACGTCACGTTACGTTGTCGGTGCTTAAAAGCGCTATGTGTTGGAAAAATGAATAAGAAATTGATCAGAATATGACTCAAATTTTTAGTCTAAGTCCAGATTATAAGAAATCTCAGATAAAATGTATAGATATATAACAACTTTCCATTTTCAATCATAAACAACGGACTTATCATATCCAGAGGCTTGGTCAGAGGAATTCTAAGCTAAATATCTTTAAAACGGCTACACTCTTTTTTCTATAAATTTTTTTTTATCTTTAGCATGTATCACTAGATGATAAAAGAAAAATTTTATCAAAATTCTATTATGCCAACAACTTCGAAAAATATTGTTTTTAAACTTTTCATACAATTTTTACTGTCAAGAATGGGATGAAATAAATGTCCTTTTCAAGCATGGTTACCATGGCAATAAAAATATTTTTTCCGAAAATGATAAATTTACTTCATTTGCTACGTCAATGGATAAAAATTTACTTTGTACTGTGTTATGTTGATTTTTAAAATAAAGTCCAAAGTTGGGTCATTGTTTTAGAAAAAAATGTGCAGAGTTACCTCCCTTTTTTGTCGGTATATAGGGGACAAACGGCTACACTCTTTTTTCATGAAATATTGCAATCGATGAAGGAAGGGATATTCTTTTATATGTAGACAATTATTTTCAATTTCTATTATTCCCTGAAAATGCGGTTCACACTCATACCTCCTTAAACAAATTAACATATCTGCTGGGATGTAATTGTATAGAGATTCCATATGTACGCATGTTCACCAAAATTAATTTGGTAGATTTGTAAATTATTGCACCATAATCTAAATTTCAGCCAATAGATGCGTTGGTTAGCATTTTGGGATGCCTGAACTACCCATATGGCACATACTTGGTGCTCCTGAAAACGAATTTCATTATAGATTGAAGCACCGCTGCAGAACAACAAATAAATACCTCAAGAGTAAAAATGCCTGAAGAAATTTTAAACACTGAGGACTTGTCATATGACAATAATCAATGGAAATCAATTGTTAAACGTCTTCAAATTCAATAGCATCATTTCTAAACAGATAAATTTGCAGCATGGACCAGACATGCACGTTTTGGTACTT